>JAUZST010047818.1:0-25411 GCA_034779995.1 Parotocinclus haroldoi | reverse complement strand
TGTGTGTGTGTGTGTGTGTGTGTTTGAGAGAGAGAGAGAGAGAGAGAGAGAGAGAGAGAGAGAGAGAGAGAGAGAGAAAGAAAAGAGCAGCAGATTTGTTTCATTTCAGGCGAACGCTGTAATTTTGTCAGACTGTTTTAGTGGAGAGGTGGAGTTGCTTTCAGTTTAATTAGCCAGTGTATTTTCTCTTCTGTTTTGCTCTTACTATGCATTCTGTTGTTCTCTCCAGCGCTCATTTTTGCGTTCTTGTTCTCTTTTAGGGGCTTAATTTAGGTAAAGCAGGGTAGTCAAACTGTTCCTTCGCTTCCTCACTTTGGCTTAGCGTGATATTATAAAAACGCATTATCACGTCTCATATTTTAGCCAAATTGTCATAGTCCATTACAGCATTTATTGGGCATAGAAGCAAAGCGACATCATTCAGCACTATCCACAGTACTTTGCCACAGTGTTTGTTATATATTTATATATATATATATATATTTCTATTTAAATCACAATTTCATTTTTTGCGTTTCATACATGCACATTGATGTTGCTCGTTCTGTATAAAGTCACAGAAATAAGATGAAATTCATCTAATTATTATTTTTATTATTTTGTTTCTCCTGTTTTAAAACCCAATTATACTGGCAATAGCTCCACTGGGATAATCCCCCAGTTCAGACTCCCCCCCCCCCCTCCCGAAGACAAAGTCAGTCATTGCCGTGTTTTTGTGACCTATCTGAAATGCAGGGCTGGGACTCAAACCAGGGTCTCAGCTGCTGTGCCACCCATGTCACAGTCTTTCTAGAAATCAAAATATTTATTTATTTTTTAATTTCTATTAGTTATTTCATATATTAGTATTTATTAATATGTTATATAAATTAAACAATAATTCCTGTTTTAGATGTTTTGGCATTCAAATTGTGCTCTTTCTTACTATTGTTTTTTTTAGGTAACACGTTTTATTTGTCATTAATGTATTAAAATAGTCCATAAATACATTCTGCTTTATTTCTTACTTTCTTTAGGGACCAGTAGGAGCTTTCAAAAAAGGTTGATCACAGTCAATTGAAATATGAATCTTGCAGTTGACACACTTAAACATTTTAATTATCTCTCTACCCTGATGGAGAATTTCATGACAGTTTAACCAGAGTTGTCCGTATCAGTAACCGGGAAATAAAGGTACAGTCCATATTATATTTCTATAGTATATAGTAGGGAGAGGAAGCGCATTTTACCCGTTTCAGTAGTGATTTTACCTCGTTTTAATCATAAATTAAATGCTTTTAACAATAAATGCATTCAGTGTAAGACTGCCAGACTTTGTAAGAGCTTCATCCCCAAGCTAATCAGACTTCCTAACTGTAACAGCTCACACAATACATGCTTAAAAAAAGATAATAAAATAATCAAATCAAATAATAACACTGACCGCACCGATACAACGTCTTTACACCTTTCAGAAAGAAATGTTTACTGGGCACCTTATCTTAATAACTGATAACTATTTATTTAATGTACAGTATACCACAATAATACTGATATGCAATATATTATATTTATTATATATTATATTATTATACATTATATATATATCCCATTTATACCCCCCCCCCATTACATTCTATACTTCACGCTGCTATTTCTTTTTCATATTTCTGTGCCATTTTTGTGAACTTGTATTTTGTATTGTTTAGTGAAAGTATGTCTGTTAAATTATTAGTTATTTGTTAGTATTGTCCTGTTTGTCTTGCACAGTTTTAGAGAACCGTAATCTCGTTTAGCTAGGCGCTAAATAAAGTGAGAATAAAGTTAATTTGACTTTGACTAAACCATAACATTTTCCGTCAAAACACAAAACGTACTTGATTGTAAAACCGTGCTTGCTAGTGCCAGTGACCTTACAATATCATTATCAGAGATATTTATTTCAAAACAAATTCCATAATGATCTAAAAGCCTTTTCAATATAGTTCTTCTTTTATTTTATTAAAGCCGTGTTTTTTTGTGAAAAAGAACGCTTATGATAAATTGACTTCACTTAAAAAAAAAAAAAGATATTTAATAAAGCAATTGAAACAAAAACTAGAATCTTCACAATCGTCACAAATTAACCTCAAAGTCACTACTTTGCGTTTGAATAGATCATAACAACTGTGCAAATCTTTGTGATGTTTTATTCTCACTGTGGGTTAAAAAGCTCAGCTTTTTTAGTAAAAAAAAAAAGGTGATGCACAGTTGTTTATTATTTAAACTTTTGCAGGGCGGCACGGGGGACTCGGTGGGGCGGCACTGCTGCCTCACAGCAAGAAGGTCCCGGGTTCAATCCCAGGGCGGGGCGGCCTGTGTCCTTTCTGAGTCCTTTCTGTATGCATGTCCTCCCCTTGTCTGTGCGTTTACTCCGGGTACTCCGGTTTCCTCCCACAGTCCAAAGACATGCGTGTTAGGTTAATTGGTGTCTCTAAAATGGGCCTTTAGTGTGTTTGTGTGCTTCGTCTAGGGTTGTTCCTGCCCTTGCGACAAGAGTTGCTGGGTGGGCACCGGCTGGCTCGCGATCCTGGGTGGAAGAAAATGAACGGATGAATGGATTAGATTTGCAATAGCAAATCATTACTTATTGATATTAGTACTTACAAAAATTACAAAATATTACAAAACAAGCATATGGCATTCATGCTGCTAGTGCAGGTTAAAATTTAGTTTGTGTTTGTTAAAAAAATGAGCTTAAAATACCACTAACAAATTTATTACAAGTGTGTGTGCGCGCGTGTGTGTGATGTCTCGCTATACCATTGGGGTTTTAGTAAGCTTGCCTCACCACTGTGTTTTATCTATTCTCTCTCTCTCTCTCTCTCTCTCTCATCAGGTCATGTGGAGTTGACTTATTTCTGTAGCTGGACCGAGGTAGAGGAATCATGTGATCCTGCAGCGGTTGCTAAGATGTACTGTGCACCAGGTTAGTCCCTCCTCGGACCAAAGCTCAAAATCCTAAGCGGGCGCTAAAGGGCCAACCTTCAAGCTTAGGAGTTGTAGAAAATAGAAAAACTACATTGTACATTTTGGGATAGTGGAAGAAACCCTCAGAGTGGCAATGCAAACTCGGAACAAAGGATAAACAAAGGCTGTGACACCGTGAAACAGCATCATGCCAGACTACCTGTATTCAGTCAGACTAAAGCTTTTCTCTTGTAAATGAACAGCCATATCAAAGATTTTAAACCACCCCTAATGGGACGTCAGTCACTTTGCTATACGTTCACTTTGACTAACCAAAAAATTAGGTTTAAAAACTGCACCTGCGTTTTGTAATAAAGCCGGGTCGGGCTTCGGATAGGCACGATTGGCTTCGGCTGAGGGAGTTGAGGCTGGAAAGAGGGATCATCAGCAAACCTTACCTAGACCTATAAAGGGCTAATGTCTGGTCCAAAGTACATTTAACTTCAACTCTGGGTGATCAGAAGAAGCTACAAAAGTGTCAGCGAGGAAAAAAAAAAATCACAAATGAGCGAGACGGATTTTTAGACACACGTCACACAAAGGCTACAAAAGATTAAAATCACTGCTCCTTATACCGCCTTGGGGGAAATGAACTGAACAGGAAATAGTCTGATAAGGTAAACCCATTTTAATTATATCTCCTGAGAATGTTCCTACCTCACTGTGGAATGTTTTAAACCCTAAAATGGTGCGAAAACTGCATTCGGGGGAACACCCCTGTCCTTGTGTCTGCATGCTGGACTAAGATCTGCCACTCTGTCCTATTGAATGTGAATCGTTGTAATGTGTATTTTAGTCGTTGCCTCAGATGGGTGGATCTGTTGGTAGTTCCTAATCAGTGTCTTAGAGATGCCCTAAGAGAAGAAATTGCAGGAGAGGAACCAATACGCTGGTGTGAATGACCCCCGGGCGGTACAGGGCTTGCTAGGGTGGGCGTGAGTGCGCTGAGGAAGTCTGCAGAACGCAATACAATTCAATTGAATGTTTTTTTGTTTTTTTTTAATTCTCTCTCAAAATCTAAACGCTGTTTGTTTCCTTCTGTGCTGTCTGCCAATCAGTTCAATCGCATTTTGTTTGAGCAGCAAACCAATGCTGGTCTTATGAAATCATTGTATGATCTCCAGAGACATTAGACTAGCAGCCTGTAATCACTGTTCATGCGAGGTAGCAGTGATCATTTGTTATTGTGTTGTTCAAAATACAACCAAAACCACAAATTAATCTAACAAACAAGCAAACCTTTCAATTTCAGTTTTTGGCTTGGTGTGTGCAAAACGTCTGGCATTGTTCCATCATTGTTGCCAAGCAAATGCGTTTTGCTCTAAATGCAAGTGCCTAAATACAAACAGAATGCTGCATGCTCTCTGATTCTCTAATATAATGAGAATACTATATAGTAATAATACATAAGAAATAATATATAGTAATATCTAAAATGTTAGTTGATCGTTATCTGCTGAGCACAATGCTATTACTGTTAAATAGACGGTCAGAGGAGTTCGGAATCAGTCTTGTACTGTACCTTACTGTACTCACACGATCCATTTGAAATGCAAATCATATAAAGTCACTGGTTCAAACGGAAGGCTACATTATTAAAATAACCCACGTTGTACAGTGGTACCTCATCAAGTGACAAAAACGGAGAGAGAATTTATTTGAAGGAATAATGCAAATGTAATGAATCTGTTTCAGAACCCCTAAAAAAAACACTGCGTACGCACAAAAACAAACAAACAAAAATAATGATTTGTTTATTGAAAGATTTGAGCTTTATTTACCACCCGAATTTTAGCAGAGATCTGCACGAAGCGAGAGCAAAATAAACAAAAGCAACAGTAGTATTGTATTGTTGTACAGCAGGTTGTGTGCCGATAATCTCTAGCTGGACTGTACAGGCACTTATTGGAAGATTGAGCCAATATTGACTGTAATCACATATAAGCAAATGTTCATCAGGAAATGTTTATCTGTTTATCCAGAGCAGCTCACAGTCGAGCGAAGGTTAAACTCCTGAAATGAACAAGCTTTTGATTAGTAGTTGAGAGTCTTAACCACTGAGCTCTAGCTGTCCCTGATAGGACCACATGGTTTGATGTTAAGAACCAGAAAGCAGGTGGACTCTTTACATTCTGCTCTAAGCACCAGTCTCCTGACCTGAGAGCAGAGGAGAACAAAAAATCCAAAACTATAGTAGAGCCATTTTAACTTGGGATACTTTTTGAGATTTGGGATACTTACTTGAGTAAAATAATATTTGAACTGGTTTACGTTTATTTAATATGTGGGTTGCTGATGCTGGAATGTAGTTATGGGCGTCCTGGTGTTGAATTCATTCTTTTCTAATTTAGTGGAATCATTCTGTGAAAAAATGCATTGCAATTAGAAAAGCAGCCGATGGCAAGAAATAACAAATTCTGTCACCAGTTCCATCATGAAAGACACAGTGCCAATAGATTGATAGAGATGGATTCAGACAACTTTTGAATACTTTAGACTAGGGCTGGGCGATATGGTAAAAATATTATATCAAAATTATTAAAGACATTTTCACGATACATGTGATAAAAGATCAAATGCATCAGTAGTGCGTTCTTAAAAACTAATACATATTATTCCATACACTTTATCCAGTAATCCAGGACTAATGACACTGTTTATAATGAAACATGCGGTTGGTCAGTGTTCTTGAAGCTCCGCCGATATCCTCGGTAATACTCAGTAAAACCTATCGTCTATCACAATAACAAACTGAATCACGATACGATAAGATATTGTCATATTACCCGCCCCTACTTTAGACCCAAGATACACCCTGATTACGCTAATTACGGTTATTGACAAAATCCCAGAAAAAAAACAATTCATATCATTTCTTGTGACATCTGAGTGAAGGATTACCTACTATATTGGGAAATAAATAAAACAAACCTAAAATATACTGCTAGCAAAATTAGTATAGTAGTAATATTATAAAACGATATATACCTTTCACAAACATTAGGGGATATTTTATTAGGGCTATATTAATCATTTTGAGTGGATTTTTGAGAGCATATATACCGTTTTATAATAGCACTATTATCTGGCGGGCAAACTTGACAAATTTGACCTTCCTTGCTTTGTTCAAGATGTTTGTGCCACACTGACACCTAGCCATTTTGAAACATTTTGAAAGTTATAAAGGTATAAACCTAGAGCACTAAATCAAAATGAACTTGGAACAAGGATTTGAATATTTAAACAAACGATGACGTTCAATCTGCTTAAACTCCATGTTCAGGAAAAGGTGAATCCGTATTTGCCCTTTACAAATAAGAGCAGGGTTCTTGGTGGCACAGGCACTCGGTCGGGACCTAACTCTCGGCACCACAACAGCAGACTAGCCATGGAATTTTCTCTGTGGTTAGATGTTGGATCCTCTGTGATCCTGACGATAAAAAATGGATTAAAATACCACAACAAATAAATAAGTAGAACAGCTTCTATAACATGTCATGAAAATATTACATGTGTTTTTGTCTTCATTTCTATGTCATTTATTTTCTTTTACCTCATTTACCCAGGCAGCACGGGGGCTCGGTGGGGCGGCACCGCTGCCTCACAGCAATAAGGTCCCGGGTTCAATCCCAGGGCGGGGCGACCTGGGTCCTTTCTGTGTGGGGTCTGCATGTCCTCCCCGTGTCTACATGGGTTTACTCCGGGTACTCCGGTTTCCTCCCAAAGTCCAAAGACATGCGTGTTAGGTTAATTGGTGTCTCCAAATTGGCATTGACTTGACGTGTGTGTGTGTGTGTGCGTGTGTGTGTGTGTGTGTGTGTGTGTGTGTGAGACGTCTTGAGATGAACTTGCGTATCTATATAACCTAGTTTGTGTCGCTGAGTTGGCCACAGATGCCGATAGCGACATTAAAAGAAGCCAAATAAACAAACAAACCTCATTTGCCCCATGTCAGGAGTAACACAGTTACTTAAGAATGTTTGCTACATGGTACTATAGTACTCTTAAGTAATGTTTTGATTTGGTATTCTTTCCTGGAGTAACATTTTTACGCTGCTCTACCCACCTCTTCCCGAGACATTGTTTACCCTAACAAGTGCTGATGTGTCCTCTAGAGGGAGCCACATGATTAAATTGCTGCACATTTGCTTGAGACTTGACACACTCACTTCGTCTCTGAACTCTTCCCCACTGACGACATATTAGTTATGTGCTCACCCGGTGTGCCCCCCCCCCTTTTGCCCTTTCATTCTTGTTTTGGAAAACGTGAATAGGAAATATCAGCAGCATTTAAATTCTATTTTATATAAACGTGTCTCACTTGTGTCTTTTGTGACATTCTGTGCAAACGTCATTAGTGTATCTTATCTGCTGACAGATTTATGACTGCTCACTGCAAACAGACTCACACAGCACTCACACGCTGTTAAAGCCACTTTGGTATTGTTTGAAAAATATGCAGCTGTTGCTGTTGAGTTTTGCCAAAGCTCGCTTAAAATCACGGTTTCATAGGTGTTCATTTGCATTTGTATTAATGAACTGGAGCGTGCTGCTAATTGTTAAAGCGGGATTATCAATGGGCATTAAAGATACAACGATATCAATAAGTGGAACTACAATATCAATATCGTATAGATACACTTTGTAGGTCCACGATTCTACAATTGCATCTTTTTCTCGACGTGCTTTGTTTCTCTTTACACTTTACTGTGTTCCCTGATGATCAGGACCACCACAGACTTTCCTCTGAATGATCAGGCCAATGCCTGTTTTGCGTGTGTTTTTTTTAAAAATTTTTTTTATTTTAATCGCAGACAATATTGTAAAGTAATTCCAAGACGTTTAAATCATTGGAAACATATTTTACTGCCAATTTGCAGACTTGTTTGGGCTTCGCTTTTCATTACCTTTCAAAGTCGAATGTTGCACAGAATCGCACCAGTTTCACGATTATAGTATCATCTGGTGCTTGTTAAAAGAGGTGATCGACTGAAAGCTGGGCTTAGACTTAGAATCTACTTGCAGATATTAGATAATTCACGTACACTCTGCAGTCAGAATGCAAACTTTGAGCCACCCATATTATCAAAAGAAACTGAAACGGTTAAAAATGCAACCTTTATCATCTGAGTGAAGTTGACGTTGTTTCATGAACGCTTTGAATATTTGGCATTTGGAACCTTTTTTTCCATTATTTCTTATATTTCTTTCCCTGTTTGTTTCTTGTTTAGTAAATCCTACCTATTAAATCCTGTCATGGTCAGGAATCCTTCCATTTGGGTTTCATGTCTGGCTGTTATCTGTGGAATGGCTTGGGCTTTACCCAACAGCAGGGCCCCAGTCCTTTATGTGCATCGCTTCATACACGGTTCAGCGTAAATTGTACTTTCCGTGTGAAATGCAACTTTTCCCCCCCGCTTCAGCCCACTAAATTCCACCCGAGTGTGTGGTCTGAAATTGACTCTTGACTACCGTAAAAGTAAGTGCATCATGTAAGCTAAGACTCTTACACTCTTACACTCTCACGAGCTCAGTAGTGCTCATGTCTCTGATTTGTTTACCTAACGATGTCCACAGGACGTTCATACCAGTTCATGTCAGAAGGTTTGCAGGAAACTGGTTAGCAGTTTTGAAAATATAGCAATGATGCTAAAACAATGCTGCCCAGCTGCTTTTGCTTGCTTTTTAAAGAGTGTATTTGTTGTTTTTAAGAGTGTAAATGTTTAGATGTCACTCAGTAACCAGTCTGCATTTAATTTAGCGGGTTGCTGGACTTTGTACTTTTTAGCAGGAGCCTGGATGAGGAGAGTTTGGATAGCAGGGTTATAGTTGATTGTTGCAACTATGAGCACCTACTGAGAAATGATTTTAAGCACGGCACATACTCTTAGCGCTTAGCATTTTTCTGACCACAATAACGGTATTTTTTATTTTTTTTTACGGTCATAAGCATTTTGAGGTTAGGACTTTCTTTATTTTGAAATGCTGTTATGATAGTCCTGGCCTATTATCGTTTTGTCTCGAACACCATTTTGGATGCCCCTGGTAAGATTTCCTAGTAAAAGTACTGTGGACTGGGCTGCTAGAGCAATTAAGGTTTTGAATTATTGACCCAACGGTTGAGGGTTAGAATTTCTGACGGAGTTGGACCCATTGTGGAAGACCTTTGACTCACAAACGCTAAGATTTCATATTGTAAGTAAGTATCAGTTGTACGTTGTTGTGATGAAGTTGTTAGAATGTTGCTCTCTTCCCTTCTCATTTGAAAGAAAATGTGTCTTTTTAGATTGTTTGTTGATCGAAAGACAGAGTAGCTTATGGGTCATGATCTCACCGCTTGATGAGGGTAATACGGATTTGTATTTTTGTTTTGTTCCCCCACGCTCACAACATTTGTACTGTTGTGTTATTGGTATCAGAGGCCGCCAGCTAATACCTGATACAGATACTGATAACTGACTATGCAAAATTATGCAAAACATCATCAAGTCTGATGGCAACATGTTTCAGAACAGAGCGTTTCCCGTGATCAGTGCATCTCTATAAAACATGTTGTTGAACGTGTGTTATTGAGCAATAGGGAGAGACTGACAGGCTTGTTTTTAACATAATGAAAACAGGGTGGAGATGGAAAACTGGCCCCAATGTTTGCCACATCTGCTGACAGCAGCTACACGAAACACACTGCAGTTGTATCCCTCTCGAACCTGTCTCACACACTGTGACCAAAGCAAAGGCCAATGTTACGCGCAAGTCGGTTATGCACGAATTCCACCCGAGTGTGTGGACGTTTGTGTGCGTGTCTTGAGGCACTTCTGCTGAAGTTTGTTCCACCGTTGGATAGTTCCTCACCACAACAATAGCGTGGTTCTTTAGGGAAGTGAAGCTGCTCACCTGTTCCTCCACTCGCCACTGTCTGAGGAGACCAGCACTTCCCTGTCAGGTTCCCAAACAGAACCGAGTGGCTTTCAGTGACACTCAGAGCTGCGGTGCTTACTGTAAAACATATCGCGCACACACAACGAGACTGGATTTACAAGTGAAATGTAGGAACTCAGTCGTTCTGGATCAGCAAGCTTGAAGTGCGAGTTCATTTAAAACTAAAGACACGGCAAGTAATGCTGTTTAGAGATGCAAAATCTGTCTTAGGACAAGTTCAAGAGTTTACATTAACAGGCAAGCAGTGCTTAAAGAAACGATTTGTAAAGAGTCCAAGCTCCTGGATTGTTGATTCTGATGATGTGCAATGACTTTTACATATTCAGCATAAAAATAAGTCAGAAATATCCCTGTGCGTTGCTGTATATCCATCTAGTGCTAAGTATATAAGAGAATAAAACCTGCAAACCTGCGATGGGCTGGCATGCCGTCCAACGATCCACAGAGGGCAAAGAGACTTAAGGTCTGGGACGTTGGAGAATGTTAACTTTCATGATATGACCATCAGGATAGCACCGGCGGGAGAAAGGCCACCGCTCTCCAAAGATATCATTGGTGCCCAGCTGCGGTTCGCTGAACGTCACACCGACAAGCCCGACGTATTTGAAAACGGAATAATTGTGGATGGATGAGACGAAGGCAGAAGTTTTTGATTTAAATTTGAAGCGCTGTGTCTCGAGAAAGAAAACCTGAAATTCCAGCCTAGGAACCTTATCCCATCTGTGAAACGTGGTGGTGGTAGTACCATGTTTTTCTTTATTTTCTTTGTTTTCCAATAATGGAATAATGAATCACGCAAATTGAAAAGAAATGTCCTCTCAATGTCGTGCTGAGAAATAAATTGGGTAAAGTAAAAACAGAGATGAGCGCCGTCCCAAATGAAGTGCCGCCTCCTAACTTCCGCCCTAATGTGTGGGATTTTACAATTGTAGATATAATACTATTCATGTTTACACTGAAAGGTGCTTTTATCCACGGATACCAAAGTTTGTGGACGTTCAGGGATTGCTTCAAAATATTTTTAATAACCGACACTATAGCCACTGTTCTAATTAGAATAGTGTCTGACGAAGTTATGCTCAGGGCTGTGTGTGGACACTGGAAAACCAGTTGTTTAGGAGAACCGGGCGGAAAGTTGATGTATTGGATTGAATTAAAGTGTTTAGTAGGCACCGTAGGGCTACCTACAGTTGCTGTTGCGTACCTTTTTAAAAGGTTCACACAGTTTTACCGCTCTCAATAATCTTGGATCATTTTCCTCCGTGGTCGTGTCATATATTTTCGGCTCATCTGTTTAATTGTGCTTTCTTTCTCTGCGTTTCGGTCCAGTGCAAATGCCGTGTTTTAGTCATTTCTATGCAGAAATATAGAAAAGTCTGAAGGGTAAAACAAACTTTCGGGCACCCCTGTATATCCGTGTACTTTTTGTCCCTCTCATTCCTTGCTTCTTTTAATACGTCGCCCCCCCCTCCTTTTCTTCCCGGCTTCCATTTTTCTCGCTCTCCTACTCTCTTTCTATCTTTCTCTCATGTCATCTCTTGTTTGCTTTGCAGTATAATGCTCTTTCCTTCCCTGGAGTCTCGTAGACATTAATCCTTTGTGATGACACTCGACCTTGCTGAGAGACTTCTGTGTGTGTGTGTGTGTGTGTGTGTGTGTGTGTGTGTGTGTGTGTGTGTGTGTGTGTGTGTGAGAGAGAGAGAGTAAGTGAGTGTGTGAGTGAATGACAGTCATTGAAAGAGATGAAGAAAGTTCATGGTCTTGTATAATATGAAACTGAACTCTGTGGTAAGAACTATGTGAGTTATTTTCAAAACTGGCTCCATCCTAATAACATTAACACGCTCACTGCTTCTTTCTCGTGATTGAATTATATTTCAATCAATTCAGTGGAAAGTTTAATGGCTCAGTCAGAAATCTTTTAAACGTTTGGGCCTAGTTTAGTGTGAAATCCAGGGGCTCAGCCTGGGCTGGTATAGTGGTTGGGGATAAGCTCTACACTGGTGCTTATATGTGTGTGAACCCTTTAGAAAATTTCAGTTTCCTCACATGAACATCTTTTAGGACTTTTCTTTTGTATTAAGGGTTGTATTAAGTAGTTTGACGTAACCATTCCAAAATTATTTGTATATTAAATGTATGCAGCAAAACATGCAGAAGCCATGGTACTACCACCAACAGTTTACACATAAAGGATATGGTTTGATGTAGTATTTTTCTTTCTCCAACATTTCTCTTTTGAACCAAATAGCTCTGTATTGTCACAATGTCATAGCTCACTTGTCATGTTTTTTTTTTTTTCCCAGTAGCCTTCTTGAATGTCCTTGTGCATGTTCCCCTTGCAACAATACCACAGTGTTCTCCTTATAGACGACTTATGAACATTAGCCAATGTGTGACAGGATTTTAGTTGCTTAGAAGTTAACTTTAGTTCCTCTGTCATTTTGCAAAATATTGCACGCCATGATCCTGGTGGGCTGGTCAACAAAGTAACAGAGGCCATGAAATTCCTCTATTTGTACACAATTTGACTGACTATGGATTGGAGAAATCCAGTCTCTTTAGAGATGCTGTGAGCACCGACAACTTTTTTTTCTGAGCTCCTCAGAAAGCTATTGTATTTGTACAATGATGCACTTAGGCAAATGTACTGTGACAGTCAGATCCCGGTTCTTTATAGTCAACTGGGAGCTCACAGAATCATTACATTGATCTAGAACACGTGACTAACTGTACCGCCAAAATAACTACTAATCGTAGAGGTTCACATACTTTATTTAACGTCACATCAGGATCCATGGCTATTCAAGTCAAGAGTAAGTTTACATCAATACCAGTCCATTACATAAACACTGGGTCAATTTAGAGCTCCCAGTTAACATTGGACTGTGGTGGGAAACCAGACATGAGTACACCCATGTGGACAAAGGGAGGACATGCAAAGTCCACATAGGCAGAATCCAAGGTCATTATAAAACCACGGGATCTCTGATGCTTTGATGACGTACTAACAGTTTGTACCACCATGCAGCCCCAAGTCATACATAGGCAGAAATGTGGGTCTGTGAGGATTGAGGGCTCAGTGTGAGGATCTGTGAGGATTGAGGGCTCAGTGTGTGGGTCTGAGAGGATTGAGGGCTCAGTGTGAGGATCTCTATGTGGGTCTGTGAGGATTGAGGGCTCAGTGTGTGGGTCTGTGAGGATTGAGGGCTCAGTGTGAGGGTCTCTATGTGGGTCTGTGAGGATTGAGGGCTCAGTGTGTGGGTCTGTGAGGATTGAGGGCTCAGTGTGAGGGTCTGTGAGGATTGAGGGCTCAGTGTGAGGGTCTGTGAGGATTGAGGGCTCAGTGTGAGGATCTGTGAGGATTGAGGGCTCAGTGTGAGGGTCTCTTTGATGATTAAGAGCTCAGTGTGAGGGTCTCTGTGTGGGTCTGAGAGAATTGAGGGCTCAGTGTGAGGATCTGTGAGGATTAAGAGCTCAGTGTGTGGGTCTGTGAGGATTGAGGGCTCAATGTGAGGGTCTCTTTGATGATTAAGAGCTCAGTGTGAGTGTTTCTGTGTGGGTCTGAGAGGATTGAGGACCTAGAGTGAGAGGGTATGTGTGATGACTCAAGGTTCCAGATAAAGTTCAGTGTACAGATTCTGGATTTTTTGTGAGGGTTGAAGTAAAATGAATTTATGAAACATATACTTGAGTGTTTATGACTCTAGGGGGTCTCTTTTTTATTCTGTATGGAGTTTGTCAGGAACTTGTATTTATGTATGAGACGTTGTAGCGATAAATGAGTGCACAAAAAGAAAATCAAGGATGAAAGGTACATAATCAAACCTAAAACATAAACAGTTAACTAGACTGTGATGAACATTTATTAACTTTTTGCTGCCCATCTAGAGACATTGATTTTATGAGTGGCACTTCGTTTCCTTGTTCCTTTCTCATCTCTGCTTCTTGTCCCTTTCTCATCTCTGCTTCTTGTCCCACTCCAGGCCCAGAGATCTTCAACTCAAAGAGTCTGGCTCTGCAAGCACAGAAGAAGATCCTTAGCAAGATGGCGACAATGGCCGTGGCCAACCTGCTGACAGACGACACGAGCAGCTCCATTCTTGATGAGCTTTACAAGGCGAGCCGCGAGTACACCAAGAGCAAGAAAGAGGCGCACCGCATTGTTCGGGATGTCATTAAAATTGCGCTGAAGCTCGGCGTGCTGTACCGCAACCGCCGCTTCAGCACAGACGAGCTTGAGGCCGTCGAGCGATTCCGTAAGAAGCTGAACCAGGCGGCTATGACAGCAGTAAGCTTTCACGAGGTAGAGTTCACTTTTGACCGCGGCGTCCTGTCCCAACTGCTGCTCGAGTGCAGAGACCTGCTGCACGAGATTGTGGAGAATCACTTGACTTCGCGCTCCCACGCCCGCATTGACCGTGTCTTCAACCACTTTGCCGACATTAAATTTCTGTCCGAGCTTTACGGCTCGGGAGACGAGTACAGACTCTACCTGAGCAAAATCTGTGATGGGATAAACAAATTACTGGACGATGGAGTGCTTTAGCTACTTTGATTGTTATGTTTCTTCCTTTGATTGTTATGTTTCTTCCAAACTGCCAATGATTCCCTCTTCTCCACCGCCCTCACAGTTTTTCTCCTTTAGGTCTTATTCACATTGCTGATGCCCACTTAAATAGAAATCTGGACAGTTTTAGCATAATTTAGAATTTTTGTGTTGTTTATTCTCATTAACTGACCAATAACCTGTCCAGATTTACTGTGATTGAGTTGCAAAAATGGCTAAATATCAAAAAAGCAACTTTTCTTTGTTTACCAATTTTAAACACTGAGAATAGTCCAGCAACCAAAAATTTCCAGCCACCAACATCTTGTCCTGTCAGCACTGATGATTAACTAGAACACATACATCGTGAGTGAGCACAGTGTTTAAACATCTCCACCAGAACTGCTATGTCTAATCCACTTGCACCAGCACAACATATACCACCAGATCAGTATCACTGCAGTGCTGAGGACAATTTGATTCACCACCCAGACAGATCTGTGCTGGTCCTGACCATTAGATACTACTCTCTAGTCTGTAATTGTAGAACTACAATGTGCTCTATTTATTTACAACGCTCACAAAAATTTAATATATTATTCACTTCATTTCAAAATATTCCCTATTTTTTATGAGCGGTATATTTGGTAAGTGTAACTAATACATTTGTGTCAATAAATTTAAAATCATGAATTTGTGGACAATAAGTGTCGAAACAAGGAGGCATCCCTAATAAAGTGAGTGTTAAAATCACAATTATTTAGGAAGTTTCGGAAACAGGCAGGCTGCTGCAAATGTAGTGTCACTTACATGATATAACCCAAACAGGTGTCACTTAACCCAAGGAGGTTTGGGTCTCTTTTGCCTTTCTATAAAAAAAGTGCTACATGTATGCACATGCAAATGTCTGGTTTATTTATTTTTTTAGCACAACCAAACTAATAGGACCTAATTACTTTTACAATTACATATAGTCATTTGGCAGATGCTTGTATTCCTTTAAATGTGTACAATGGTGGTTAACCCCAGTATGAAACAATTAAAATAATGAAAAGATGAAAGTAGATACAGTAATGTACAAGTCAATACCCCCTAACTCTGCTCCGTCACTTCTTCCTACATGCTGTGTACAGAGAGGTTTTATCACGCATCATCATGTGAATCTTAATCTGCAAAATCACAAAAAACACCCATTCCAAATAAATGCAGAGACAGTCCTTTACCAGTTTAGCCATCAAACCAAAATTGAGATTTGATATTGGGAACCTATTGAATCTCTGTTTCAACCTGCTCTACCACCAAACAACATTCAGCACCAACTCCGAAGCAGTTCTTTCAAAAGGAGTTACTCCAATGGTTAAGAGCTTTCTTTAAATGGCCAACAGTGGCAGGCTGGCGGTGCTGTGACTTGAATCCCTTACCTCATAGTACAGCACCTTATAAACTCCTCCATCCCACTTTACACTGATCTTTACTCGCTCTAACAAGAGTTCCTATTTCTACCACTCCTTGACTGTATCTGCGTTTAAACCCCCTATACTTATTGTGAACCTATGGACCTGAAGACCTTGGCCAGCTGTGACAAAGACCCCACAATAAAAAAAGTTTTGTCGTGACTTTAGTGCATCCTCAAGATTGTGGTTGCAGAGGAAACCCTTTATTTGTCCTGCAAGTCGAGCTCAGACTGAGCTAACAGGATACACACTTCGTCCTCTTCATATTCTTTCCTGGTGTCTCCAACGTGGTCTTGGACTGTGTGACTGTTTTTTTTTTTACTCTTGCTCTTTGCTTTTCTACAAATTTTGGTACCGAGCTGTTTTTTTTCCTCCCAAAGGAAGGTGAAAATATTCACAATGCCTTGATGTTTCTATCCAAAATTCTGCATGTATCTACCGCATATTTGTGGGTGTGTGTGTGTGGGGATAAGTGTGTGTTTATCACGTGCATGGTATGGTGTTTTGAAAAAGATCACAGCGACGCTATACCCAAGACGTGTATATCTGAGTGAGCGTATGTGTGTGTACATATATATGTCTGTGTGAGTACTAAAAATAAAACATGTTTGATCCAAACGCAGAGATTTTAACTGTATTACAGGCAGATGTCATTACACACATTTTCCACTTCAGACTGCATCCAATAAGCCAGCATTCATAACTCCTACTTTAACAGTGCATGCGTTATATATACACTGCTCACATAATTAAGGGATACTTCCAAATGAAATATCCCACAATGAAGCATCCCCTCATTTTTTTAAGCTTTCTACTCTAATAATGTTGCGCTGGCTTTAATTCAGCCTTCCTTCTAATTACTTTCTTGTGTCCTTTAGGGCTTAAAGACATATTGATCAGCACTAATTAGTAGGATAGGTCACTAGATTGTCTCACAGTGTTTGATCTGAAGTCACTAGCAGCAGGCTATCCAGAGAAGATGGAAGGAAGGTGAACATCACAGAGAAAGGCTGATTAACACACCTAAATCTAGAACCGTTACAACAGACATTACACAGTACTGCTATACACAGATGAGCCAAAACATTTGTTGGTCGATAATGATGTTTAGGACTGAGTTCTGTGTTATTTTCACCCAGTGCATCGCAGTAGACAACTTTTTCCATTGCTCCAAGCTCCAAATTTGACACTCTCATGTCCATTTTAGGAGCTTTTGATGGTGGACAGGAGTTCAAAAGGTGAGCACATGGTGAGCACTCTGGTCTGAGTTGTGACATGAAACATTTCTGTCACTTGCACAGAAGCTCATATGTTAATTAAAATCTAGACAAGATTGGATTTGTTGCCCTCAAGCATCAATAACCAATGGACACCAACACCAAGCTGTTAAAGGATTGTCCCTCCTCTGACCACAGTCTGCTATAGGTACACCCTGTTGCTGACTGGATCCTGACCCAGTCGTTTGGATAAAGGTCATTTTTACATTGGCTAATGTCTTCACACCTGAACATTTCTCTCACATCAAGCGCCTCAAACACTTACTTTCTATCACATACAACCTAGAACATGTGTCATTGTAACCAGATAATCAATGTTATTTGTTTTTGGACCAGTGTATATAAAAATGATATTCTAATGTACGCATATACCAGTCCAGTTTGAGATCGTGTATCAGCTCATTCGCTTCAATTAACATCTAGGCCACCCAAGAAGGATGGGTCCCTTTTGGGTCTTAGTCCTCCCAAGGTTTCTTCCTTCTATATTCAGGGAGTTTTTTTTTCCCCTTTCCACTGTCGCAATGTAACATTGTAAACAGTAATATATACATAAATCAGACTTTGTTTATTTTCATATGCCTGTAATCCAGTTAGGGTTGTAGGGTTCCGTCCTAGCAGCACATGGTAAAAGCAGAAATAAACTCGGGACAATGTGTCATTGCATCACAGGCAGGGTTAGATATAGAAACCCAGTTCCAAAATTCCAAGAACCAGGTACCATAAACAAAAAAATCAACAGTATTTTTATTCCACATATTGGTTCCTACTAATGCATTGGGTGCTTCAAATACACACCCACAGTTACCACAGCTGCCACTTTCGCTGTAGGCTAGCTCAAGTTATTATTGGCCTTAATATAATGATATAATATTGTAAAGCTGTTTTGAAACAGTGAAAAGCACTTATATATATATATATATATATATATATATATATATATATATATGAGACTTATAAATAAATAAGACTTGGCCTGACAGCTAGTTAACAAAATGATGTCTGTAATCATATGCCTATCTGCCAAAACCGGTGCATCATGTCATCACATATGTCATCATGGTTTTGTTTTGATACACTTCCCTAGAGCATTAGCAGAAGAAAAAAACTCAAAAGTGCAGCAAACATTTGCCACCACTTTGAGAACAATTAAATACAAAGCCTTAATTCAATATATGCAAAAGGTTAGTCTGTAATTAAAAAAAATGCTGCACCTCAAACGTGACAAAACATTTAACGCACCAGCATGATACCGAGCTTCAGCAGTGTATCATGTTTGATCGACTCCAGGTTCCAAGCCAAATGCTGAGCTAGTGTTAGAGTAGAGTTTAAAAAACGTTACATAAACAAAGCTTAATACGGGTTAATCTCCGAAAACAATGACCTAAGAAAAACTCATTTCTCGTAATTATGATTGGCTATAAGAACATGTGAACCAAAAGAGAAAGTCAACATTTTTGCATTAAGGAAGTTATTCTTTATGCCCAAGCATTTATCACAGTTTTCATTGTTTTGTCATGGAAACTTCTGAAAAATTTGAATCAAAATTTGAACACAAACGATATCCAACACATGACACTCAGTCAAATCACTCATTAAGTCCCTCATTCTGGGACACTTAAGAGGTAGCAGTTGACATAACGCACGTCTTTGGAATGTGAAAGGAAATTAGAGTGCCTGGAGAAAATCCACACGGCTGCCCATAATATGCATCTCCTGTTCCACTACATCCCAAAGATGCTCTATTGGATTGAGATCTGGTGACTGTGGAGGCCATTTGAGTACAGTGAAGTCATTATCATACTCAAGAAACCAGAGTGATATGATCTGAGCTTTATGAGCTTTTTGACATGGTTATAAAGGGATGATCAGCAAAAATACTCAGGTAGGCTGTGGTGTTTAAATGATGCTCTTTTGGCATTACGTTTTTGGCCAAAAATGTGTCAAGAAAATATCCACCACACCATTACACCAACACGAAAACCTTGAACCACAGCAAGATGGAACAATGCTTTCATGTTGTTTATGCCAAATTCTGACGCTGCCAACTGAATATCACAGCAGAAATAGAGATTCATCAGACAAGGTACTATTTTTTAAATATTCTATTGTCCGAGAGCCTGTAAATCGCTTCCGCAGTTGCTTGTCTTGGCTAACAGGTGTCACACACAGCGTTTTTGCAGTTGTAGCCCATCTGCTTCAAGGTTCAGTGTGTTGTGCATTCAGAGATACTCTTCTGCGCACCTTGGTTGTATTTTTAGTTACTGTTGCCTTTTTATTAGCTTAAAGCAGCCTAGCCATTCTCCACTGACCTCAATCAACAACGCATTTTCACCTGAAAACTGCCCCTTACTGCATAGTTTAGAATTTTCAGACCATTCTCTGTAAACCCTAGAGATGGCTGTCCGTAAAAATCCCAGTAGATCAGCAGATTCTGAAGTACTCAGACCAGACAGATAACCAATTACCATGCCACGCAATTCACATTTCTTCCCCATGCAGATGCTCGGTTTGTAATTCAGCAGGTTGCTTTGACCACGTCCAAATCTAAATGACCAAATTATATATTACAGCTGAATAGTTTACGCATTACAGTGATAAAATAAATTAAACCAATCAACACCAGCTACAACTATGCTTCACTTTTAAGTGAACTGGCATTTTTGTAATCAAATATATCTGAAAATGTGTCTTATTAAATTCTATCTACATGGCACACATGAGGTTCTGCAGAAATGTTACGTAAGAAAAGGACAGAATTATAACAGAATTACTAAATACAATCAAAACACAGTGGGTGTGTACTTTTATTCCTGCTCCACATGATGAGGGTTTTTCGGTTGTCATATACAATTCTGTCTTGATCTGAGCCGTTTTTAACAGCTGTTTTTAAGTGCACTTCCATTAAGTATCTGCAAGGTCGAACAGATAATGTGTATAAAAGTCAGTTTATATATCCCTTCAGATATCATTCAGCAACGGAGAGTAACGCAACTTTAAACACAACTTTAAAATGCGCAGAAGCATAGAAAATGTATCGCAAGTAGTGGTGTTCTGATCGATCTGCCACCGATCATTTTTGTACGATTTCTGTGACAAAGAATGTGACAATGCCTTTCATTGCCAATCACAAAAACCGATCACCTGCACTTTTTCAGTGTTGTGTCCCCGCCCCCTTTCTTTGACACTACGCTTGCAGTGGCTAATGATAACCACACAAGTCATAAACAAACCAAACTGTCGTGTGGAACTTTTACACGGTCTGTGACAGTGATGTAAAGTTTGCATCCTGCTACACATGCAACAAAAAAAATACCTCGCAGGAGAAGCACATTAAATGCTTCAACACAACTAATTCAATAGAACAAACACTTGGCAGAGTATGGTGAGTTTTCAAGGCTCACTGCAGAGAGTAAAAAGAAGGCACCCCGATATGTGATCGGTATTGGTGATCGGCACACATGGGTGATCGGTACTGGAATCGGCTAGAATAAAGCATGATTGGAGCAACCTTAATCATAAGTCATGTAATGATACACAAAGGCACTTTCTATTAAAGTGTGCAAGTGTTTCGAAAATCAACAATGCTGGTGTGCCAACTCTTGCAGTAGGCTGTGCGCACACTGTCCAAACATTACATCAAATTATATTATTATTGATGACAGTAATAACCATGAACATAACATACTATTAGAATATTTTACAATACAGCTTTACAATACACATATGCACTGTTTAATGACACATTACATCCTGTGGACATTGAACAAAATGGATGTTGAACAGACATTCCCATGGTCATACACAGTAGTCTTTATGCTACTTCACTGTAAATATTAAGAGTCTTTTCAAAAGAAATCTGCCTGATACTACGGACAGTTTTGTTTGACGGAAGTCAAAAATGCATTCATAGACCAGCTTATCTAGTTATAGGTTAAAGAGAATAAACAGGTAGTGGAGAGACAAACAAAGGAGTACTACCTACAATAGGACACACACGTACACTTTCGAATACCACTTTCATTTACAGCTTGATAGAAAAAGGTAGCAGAAATCCATCCACACAAACATGAGCAACTTGCACAAAAAAAGTCTCTAAACACATCATGAGTTCAGTTGCGCTTGCTCATGGATATGTGTTGATTGGCTTGTGTGTTAGGAATATGTTGCAGATATTAAGTAAAATATGCTCATTAGAGTTCAGTGCAGTTCTGTGTTGTCTAACATCATGTCAGGCAGCTCTGCCATTTTGAGCTTGTTTACAGCCACTAGGTCCAGATTTATATTTCCTATTATAATTTTATATAATGACTGGATGGACGTTAAACAGCGCATACCTGTATTTACTAGCTCCATCCCAGTATAGCATTACTTTAGATAAATACATTATTATTATGCACATTTCATTGAGTTACATTTTATGTATGTTTAGACTATGTCTAAACGTGTTAATATAAAGTCATGTGACTCGACTCACAACGCATAAAATTAACAAACCAGGCTTTGAGTCCATCAATACTCACAGATGAACTCTCTTCTAGTTCTGGCTGACGATGGTGCGAGCAATCAGCTCCTTCATTATTTCGTTGGTACCTCCGTAGATGGGCTGCACGCGGGCATCAACAAAAGCTCTGACAAAGAGGCGACACAAACAAACACAACAAAAACCTTCATTAAACCGTGGAGAAATTATAGTTCCAGTGATAACTAGAATACTTGAGAAAATCCACAGAGCTGGTTGGCAGATAAACAAATGTAATCTAACTCTATACCACCTAATAACATGCATTGCTGACTTTCTCAACCTTTGCAGAAATATAGAAAATACAGAGTTCACATATATACATTAAACAGTGAACAGTAGTTGCAGTAGTAGCATGGTGAGCTCTGACCAGTCTCCGAACAGAGAGGGGGCGCCGCACTTTGCAATGAGCCTTGGTGACACCCTGTCACCTTTTGGTGGTTTGTCCCTGTTAGCACAGTTGGTAGGTACGAACCACTGCTGTCCAGGAACACACCACAAGTCTTGTTGTTTAGGAGATGCTTTGAACCAGTGGTGTGGCCATGGTGATTTGTCTCTTATTGAAGTGGTTCAGATATACTTAGCATTTAAAATCACATTATTATAGTATAATAATCACATTATTATCTTATTGCACCCCCTGCTGGCTTAAGAGGAAATGAGAACGATTCAGGCATGTTGTTTGCGTGTTGAAATAGCGAAAATATGTTCTAAACCATTATTCCACAAATCTTACTGCATCGAAACTGGTGTGCATGTGTGAGAGAGAGAGAGAGAGACTCACTTGGCAATTGGATATTCCCACATGTAGCCCCACCCACCATGCAGCTGCAGACACTGAGAGGCCACTTTATTCTGTAACTCAGATGCCCTGGAGAGAGAGAATGGCATGTTTTCATCAGGTGTTTGAGACACTTGGTGAGTGAAGAAAGAGAAGGGCTTACTGACCAGAATTTGGCCATGGAAGCTGTGCTCGAGTCCAGCTTCTTCTCACTGTGCAAATGCAGGCAGCTATCGACGAACGCTCGACCAACACAGATCTCTGTTTTCAGCTCGGCCAACCTGTGCTGCACTGTCTGCACACACAGAATCACAAAGTGCTGTTACACACACCACCAACGCTCAAGCTTGGGTCTCCATAGTGATGAGCCACATTGTTTGACCATCACTGCACCTGAGCAAACACTTCAAATTAAAGAATTTTTATTAGAAATTGAAAGAACTCTTACGCATTTATCTTTGCTGTTGTGTTTTGATGGGTTATAAATATGAGATGATACAGAAGAGAGATTCCTTTAGTTTAAAATTATCATGGGAATAATTTTATGAATACACAAATGTGTGTTGATCTTTTGATCTGAGAATGTGACTGAAAGTATAACAATGCTGCCTGAAGGGGACATATGGGAGTTATTTACAACCTCAACCAGAAAAAAAGTTGGGACGGCCTAGAAAATATAGACAAATGCAAGGTTTCGAACACTGCCATTTATTTCATTGCAGGCAGCATGAACCCAGGTTTTGTCATGCTTTGTCGGGTGAACTATGTAACGTGTGCAGCATATGGTTTTGTATTGCCACAGCAAGTCAAGTCATATTTATTTATATAGCTCTTTTAAAAATGGAGCATTTTCTCAAAGCGGCTTTACAACATTCTATTGTTATATTGACAGCGGCTGGCTGTCAAACGTTATGGGTGCTGTGACATCACATTTATTTTAACTAAGCTCCTGGACATGGTCTGGGCACAGACAGGGGAGTATAGCGAAGGCGCCCCCTGTGTCTGTAGAAAATATGTGAGATGCTCATTTGCTGCCTGTTCAACATGTGTGCATGTGCACAGACACACTGCTCCCAACACCTCATAACCGCTAGATCAGAATGGCTTAGATGGCAGACATTTCCTCAAAACAAAACATCCTACTTTTCTCAGTCTAATGACCCCCGCTTAAAAACAGCTATGCAAAATGTATTTGAACGCATCACGGAGGCATTTCTAGCAGACGGTGATCTCTCAACAAGAGGTACGATACTCAAAAAGTAGCCACGCCCGTAATTATTTATATATCTGAGTGAGATAGAAGTACATGCCAAGTTTTGTATCAATGTAACATTTCAATCTCAGGTTGTTATATTTTTTTATCAGTGAGTATTTATTACCTGCAGATCTGCGACGGTTCTGCCAAACGCTTTTCTCTGGGTCACATAGTTTCGTGTCTCCTCAAACATAAACTCACAGCTAGCCAGAGCCATGACGGCTATAATTAAGCGCTCCTAAAACAAACACACAAACACACACACACAGACCTCAGCAAGCAACAAATTGTAACAGTGACACACACTTTCTAACCTTCCTATAAGTGCTGATGTTAGCCGTCTGTTATTAATCCCTAAAAAAGAAACAAGTGATATACCTTAATTTAAACTATTTTTATATGTCCCAAATTTGCAATGAGAGTTCAGTACATATATCTGTTTAGCTTAAAGGGTTAGCATCTTGATTTACATTATTTACATGGGTGTAAATACTATATCCCAACATACAGTCTTATGCTAAATTTTGTGCACCTGCTCCTGGAAATATTACGTACAGGATAACACAACAGAAAGGAGAAAGAGAAGAGTATACACAACTATTCCGATGTTGTACTAACCTGAGGTAGTTCACTCATGAGGTAGTAAAAGCCTTTGTTAGGTTCTCCAAGTACGGCATTAGCTGGGAGGCGCACATCCTCAAAGAACAGCTCTGCTGTGTCCTGAACATCATAACCAACACAGAAACAAACGCAGACGATATCCTAATTGTATAACATAATCACGGGTTTCAGCAGATCCAAGGAATGCCCTAAAGCGCCAGCAGGCAAGTGCCTTGGAATTTCTGTTGTGTACCTGTGCTTTAAGGCCGATCTTCTCAAGTTTCCGTCCCTTGTTGAAACCCTTGGTGCCGTTCTCCACCAGAAACAGACTCAGCCCATGAGCTGCTGACTTTGCTTCACGATTTGTCACAGCAACAACAATCACCAGGTCACTCATCCAACCATTACTGATGAACACCTAAGAGAGTTCATTGTGAAGAGGAAACATCTAGAAGCAACATCAGACGTCATTAGGCATTACAAACGTCAGGAACGGGGCGTTTTTGGGGTTCTGACATGATGTGATGTGAAGATGTTTGAGGGTTGATTTTAGTTTTCTTATGTTCAGGGTATTGGACATGGTCTTGTACCTTGTTCCCGTTCAGGATCCAGTCTGTTCCATCTTTCCGAGCATACGTCTTTACTCCCTGAATGTCACTGTATCAAAAAAACAAACACAATCAAGCCAATAACCACCAATAATTCCATATTATCAAATGCTAGGGTTGACTGGTGGTAGAGTCACACCTGCCTGCCCCTGGCTCGCTCATGGCAATGGCACCGATACATTTCCCGGCAGCCATCTTGGGAAGGAAGCGCTCGATCTGAGCCTGAGAGCCGTAATGGCTGATATATGGCATCACAATCTCCGAATGTAGAGAGAAACCCGGACCTGTGCAGTTAGAGTACATTCTGCACGCACACACACACACACACACACACACACACACACACACACACAAACAGTAATAGGATGTGTGCTATGTTTCCATAGATTACTTGCAATGTCTGAATTAATGTAATCCCTGGTTGCTTACTGCTCCTCCCAC
>JAUZST010047807.1:7500-25411 GCA_034779995.1 Parotocinclus haroldoi | reverse complement strand
TAATCTGGTCTCAGCTCTAGCAGTCTTTAGTACAACACTATATCTAGACCACCTCATTACCTGATGCACTGCTTTGGACACTTCATTAAAAAAAAAAAAAAAGACTCAGTTTGTATTTTTGACATGTAGTTTGCACAAATGATAAAATGGTAGCTGTAACTTTAAAGTGAGGCTTTGCTACATTTACCAGACACTCTTGTCCAGAGAGATTTACAACTTATACAGCCTCACAATTCAAGCAATTGTGGATAAGGGCCTTGCTTAAGGACCCAACTGTGGTAGCTTGGCAGAGATAGGATTTGAACCCAGGACAATCAGGCCCAAAATCCAGTACCTTAACTGCTAGGCTACCTCAGTCCCACAGAGACAAAGAGAAGCATCTTTGAGAAACAAAATGCTTTTATTTTAAACGGCATAAAGAGACAGTACAAAATAGACATTCTTTTCTATACACAGCAATAAAAAGCGAATAAGAAATAAAAAGGTACAAGTGGAATTGGAATAAAATGGTTAATAAGATCCTGTTAGTAAAGGATAAAGGCACGCAGCAAGGATTTTTGGTTTTGCACCGATATTTACATTAAGGCTTTAGCAGGTTTAAAAAGTTGAAAGACTAGCAATATAGAAAATGAAGAAGGCTTGGCGGCTGTCAGGTCTTTCGTCCTTACAGGCATCAAAAAGCACAAAACGCCACTGTCAGTTTATGAGCTAAAAGCGAGAGCACACGCACACGCACACACACTCACGCACGCACTCACGCACGCACTCACGCACACAGAGGGAGGTAAAACCTGACAGTACAAACGCACAAAGTTACGCTACAAACCTCAGCGCCCCCTACAGAGCAGGAATGTCAAGGTTAGTTTCCTTCAAATGCTGATTACTAAATGTATACTGTTTATTCTTAAAAAAATGAATAATAGGATGAGCCCTTTAGACGTCAAGATTGATTCTTTGAATGATCCTGAAACTCGTAAAAAATAATTTAAAAACGTGTGCGATACAAAGCAAACTGGGTGAAGTGTTGAATCGATATGTGAACTAAGGTCAGCGAAACACTTGCTGGCTTCCGAGTTAACTATAATGTCACAACATAATCCGCAAGTTCTTCTGGGCTGATACACACCCAAAGTCGTCACAGAAACACAGATCAACACAGCGGTTCGGAAAAGCAATAACAGACTGACAAGGGAAAGGTAAGATGAATAAGATGAATGCCCTTGGAATGCCAAACACCTGTAATTTTCCGGGTTAAAGTTGACAGGCATAGTCATAAGGTAGTTGGGGTGGTTAAAACTCTACTCGTTTAGGATTCAAAAATAGAATAGGAAACAACCAGTGCTGCATTTGGTCTGTTTGGATATTAGGTGTGTTGTGTGTCACTTTTACGTAGCTCGGCTACAGGGAGAACTGGTCTGAAGACTGGTCCCCGTACAGTCATGAAAACTAAAGTTCACCTGGAATGATTCAAGTTGAATCCTTAAGAGAAGTGTTTTCCTAATCAATAAAATAAAGTGGAGATTTCGGATTTATGCATCATTTTGCATATGTAATTAAGAAAATCAAAACCTGGCATGCTACTAGTTGGTACAAAACCTTGTAAAATTGTATGACATAACAATATGCAACCAAAAACTCAAATGAAATAAGACTGAAAATGCTCTTAAGAACAGCACAGGAAAAGACAGACCAATATGTTGTACATATGATGCTAAACTGCATAATACATGTACATTTGTACATTTTCTATGTTTGTCTGCACAGTTATGGCTAGAAGGCAACACCGTATGGTTAAGCTATTATTTAAGTAAACGGAAGTCCAATAGAAGCAAACGTCTGCCATAGTTACACAAAACACATTCAGTAATACAGAAGAACAAACATGAACACAAGTTGTACAGCTAAGAAACAACATGTTAATGTGGCTAGCTACCCCATATGGGTTATAGTAACTAAACTTTAATTGGTAATGTTATTACATTTTGTAATTAAACTGTTATCACCAGAGTAATAACCTGGACTTAATGAGTATTTATGCTGGCTCTGTCTACGACTTGAGCAAGACCCTTAACCTTCAACTGATCCTCTCAACTGTAAGACGCTCTGGATCTGAATGTAAATGTAGTTTAAAACTGCAAAAGTTTAGAATTATAACACAATTCTGTTCACTGTGAAAGGGGAGCAAACTCAGGGACGTTATGTAACCCATTTTTATATACTGCTCACAAAAATGAAATCTCCCATAATTAAATATCGCCTAATTTATCGCCTGAAATATTGCCAGTGTAGTTGTTCTGAGCAGCGCTATGCTTTAAAAAAATAAAAATAAAAATAAAAAAAAAACCTTGAGCCCAACGCAATTGATGATTTCAGCCAAATAAAATCACAGCCAAAAATTAAATTGTGTTTTTGTTACCAAAAAAAGAGGGTTAAACATTGGTCAAAACTACATTACAAAATCAAATCTAAAACTATGCAGATTTTTGATGGTGGCTTAAAGAACATGCTCATATTCAATACTCTTTAACAAGATTACCACTCAAGCATGATAAAAACACACAAGTGTTATTTTGTCCCACCAGAGGCCGGTTACTGTAAGTCACATTAACTGAAAAACAAAAATACTGTAATTTCTTCTGATTAAGCAACGTTCTAACATAGAAAAAATAAATATATGCAATATTTAACAGTATAAACAGCTAGTCTTTTTACAAAATACATCACTTCCATTTTGTTGTTGATTTGTGTCCTGAATTGTTCAGCATGAACTAATTTGTGCCTTTGGGTGGTGCAGCAGTCCAATACGCTAGCCCACAACCTTAGGGCCGTCCTCTGAGACCCTGGCCAAGGAAAATGGTTCAACCATGGAAAAAAATGGTTTCGAATGTAGAATTCAACATTCAAGAGTTGTGTTTTCACCAAAACAATGTGCCACTTTTAATCTGTGTACAGATTACCTTCTAGCCACAACCTTTATGACCCATATCTACAGGAATGAGGACGCTACATCTTCTCAGTTGGGAAAGCTGGAGGTTGGTCAGTGATTCATGGTGTACAGTGGTTGTAATCACAAGGCGACACTCGCTGCATGTCCTGAGGCTGTAAGTGTGTGGTTTGTCCTTCTGGATGCTCGTGTCGAGGTGCGCAGACTGCAAGTGAACTAGCTTCTCCCAGAGGCTTGGAAATAAACGTCACAGTTCACATTATGGAATGCACAGTGCAAAAATAAGAGTGAAAAAAAGTAAAACGTGCTCTGATCCTCCCTCCTTCTGTTTCGTCTTTAGTGGTTAACATGGGAGGACGTGACATCATCGAGGCAGGAGAATCTCTCCTGGCAGTAACACTTCAACTTAAGACACTCAAATCACTCAAGTCTTTTGGTGTATTTAGGGAGACCCTGTTGTACGTTCTCCCCAAATCCTGCGTCTCCAACAAAAATGATTAAACACAGGAATCCGGAGTGTTACGATCCGTAAAAAAGGCAACAAGTGAGACGCGACCTGTCCATCACCTAACAGAAGAGAGAAAGTCCTGGATTTTGTACAGGTCCCGTGGAGGCAAGAGGCGTAGCCTTGTTGCTAAACTCGCTCGGGAGCACAAGTAGCATAGGAGTAAACAGGAAGATCACCGCAGCCCCTCCCATCGAAGGCACTGCTGGTCCTAAGGCAGCAAGAGAGGTAAGACTCCCTTGCAGTCATGTGACGTGGAACTGCTCCGTGATTGGACAGTTGTTAGGAATAATTCCAGTAGGCTGGAATTAGATGGAGTCCTGATCATCCTCCATCGGCTCTTCAGTGACTCTAGAAGTGATGCAAAAACGTTCAAAAAGGTTTAATATAGCAAGAAATAACCAAAACAACATTGGATGCAGTGCCACCGTGTGCAACACTAGAAGAAGTAGACGGGCATTTCTGTATGTACGATCTGAATACCTCTTGTTTGAGAGCGCTCCCACAGACAGAGAGGCCAGAGCCTTGACTGTGTCAGTCTCCTCACACTCTCCCTTCTGAGCACCGAGATACGACAAACACGCCGAAGCTACCATCGGCTTCACACACGCCCAGTACTGACCTGAGAGACAGAGAGTGAGAAAGAGAGAGGGTAAGAACGAGACCGGCTCTGAGCTCTGTCCTTATGAGGATCGTACAGTTCCTCCCTCTCAATTTTATGGGAATATTTATGGACAACTGTAATGATGACCATCTAAAATTAATGACACAGACGTGTACTGCCTGTGCATTTTTACTTAATGAGAGACAGATACAGAGGGAGGGAGAAAGAAATAGACAAAAATAATGAGAGGCAAAGACAGAAAGTGATAAAAAAATATAGATGTAGTGTCTCTTCTTGTCTGTATTTCTGTACTGTATCTTTCTAAGAGAGACGACGGTGGAACAGGAAAATGAGAGACACAGACACTGAGACAACAAAAAAAAACAAAGATAGGCAAAAATGCAGACAATAAGAGACACTAAGAGAAAGGCGGGTAAACAGAGTTCTAGAAAGACAGAGAGACTGACTCTGTATACGCAGGACTCTCTGTAGTGACAGGACTGCATTAGCGTTGGGTTTCTCCTTCAGAACGTCCTCAGGTAAAGGATCCTGAGACAGAAAGAGAGAAGGGTGGAGGTTAGGTCAAATAATTCCTATACAATAATAACATACAGTAGTTTAATAACTAAGAGTGTGTTTACATGCACTTAATAATCAAATCATAGTTAATAATCAAGTGGTCATATAAACAGCATACTGATTTCTTAAATCATATTTATGGGGGTGAACAGAGGAATGTCAAACTGCACATTGAACATTGACTGTTCAGTTGGGTGTACGGTCACCCAAGACCGTCAAAACGCACTGACAGCGATGGGGAATGGACAGAATCAGATTGTCCAGCAGTTTTTGTGAGATCCTCTGCTGGACAAGCAAAGCATGTCTCTAGACTGTGGAAGGAAACCCACATGAAGGACATGCAGACTCCACACAGACCAAATCGAACCCAAGACCACCCCAATCGTGCTGCCCACTGAGCCACTCATGCCACGACACCACTTATTTTTCTACAAATATAATATACATACTGGTAGTTGCAGTTTATATTGGTAGTTGCACTTTTGTAGTTGTTCATAGATTTTTTTCTCCAGTGTATTTTTTTTAGCTCATTTTAGCTCATATTTTGATTTGTTTCCATATGCCTGGCTGTTTCCTTTTGAGTACCAACCAAGGAATTAAACACAAATGGTGACCAAACACTTTTGGGGAAACTCTGAAATGCAGCATATGCTCACCGAAAATAAGAATTGGAAAATTCTTTATCTTCTAGATGGTAGGTCACAACTAAGACATTTTTCTTTGAGATTATAGTCTGTTTGCAAAGCAGAAATCGGATTACTGACTGAGTCATGTAAAACTGGAGTTTTCCCATCTGATTACCCAAGTGCATGTAAACTCTGATCAGATTACTGACAAAATCAGATTATCTGCCGTTATCAGATTCCTAAGTGCATGTAAACACATGCTATTACATAAACATTTTAGTGTGAATACCTCATCTTATGTGGGAGTTGTTTATACCTTATTTCTTTCAAATAGATCATTATTTATGGAAGGTATTTGGTCCCAAAAGACATGACTAATAAACCAAAGGTATCCGGACATAATGAAGCCATGCACTGCTGCTGCCAACTAAGCAGAAATACCCTGTGGTTGTGGTTGCTGAGGTTTTAGCACGTATGTAACGTAAAGACTGACCTCCAGCCCGAGAAGTGCACTAACGCAGGATTCGGATGCATCACAGATAGCAGTGAGGTCATGACCACCCTCCAGGGCCAAAACCACACGCCCTCCTGCTAACTTCATTAACTGTCGGGTCAAGAACCCAAAACCTGCCCAAACACACACACACACACACACACAAACACACACACACACACACACACACACATTCAGAATACAAAGATCAATGGATTGTACTTCGGTTTGACTGGGAAAAAAATTGAAATTGTTATTAGTGTTGAAATGATTATTAGTGTGTGTTAATGTGTATCTGAACTGTGTATTGAGAACCTACATTTTGCCGTCACTTTGTATCCTCCTAAAGGAGCTGGATGCCCCTCTGCAGCATCAAACCCGGCTGAGACGAGCACAACGTCTGGGGAGAAATCCTGAGCGATGGGCATCACCACCGTTCTGCACACAAAGAAAATCGATCAAGTAAATAGTTTTAATGCTCACCATCCTTCTGTGTTGAAGGGTTAGGAGTTAGCATACCCAAACGTGTTCATAAGACTTATATGATGTATAAGTCCAAACAGATCTCTAACTGGTTAACGTGTATTTTACAGACGATCGTACTAATACCAGTGGGGTGGTTGAGGTTTTGATGCTATGTTTTCTATGGAGGCTTAGATCTTTTTGAATGTGCAGCAGGATTTTGGTGATCTTCTACCAGTCCAATGCTGCAAGTACCATATTGTTTGAGGCTGTAACCTCAGAGGAAACATTAAGGCCAAAGACACAATAAGGCTACACACGTTGAGGAGGAATGCTGCCCATGTCCTGGGACGTCTCTGGACAGTTTTAAGACGGTAGTGAAGAGGGGTCTCTAAACATACAAATATCCGGCCTGAACAACCAATCACAACCTCTCCACAACGCACTGGATTAACAGTGGAGCACCTTCAGTAAAGGACTTATTCAGCTCCACTTCTAGGAAGGATTAGGAAAGGAAATCATTTTTACCCTGAAAAACAGTTCATCCCTGTACCAGCAAATTATTGTGCGTTTATGCACATACAGTATATAGAAGACGTTCAGAGAACATCTGTTGCATTTTCTCACTCACTTAATATTATTTGGGGTCATTTTTATATTAAATATCTCCATGTCCATGCGTTTCTTGATTATTATTTGTCTACTTTAAAATATGCATTAACATTGGGATAAATCGAGCTATACCACTGGTTCAGAACAGCTCTAGTTTTCCAGCTTTTATTGATATTTCTGCACATGGATGCTTCTATGTACAGAAACAAAATCTGTATTTATCTATACATCCATCAGGTAAATTATCGGTCTCTCTGTGCAAAAGTATTAGGCGACCATTATAATAAATATACCATTGTTTAGGCAAAGGCATAATGACCATATGGAATTATTTCTCAGTTTATTTATTAGAACACCAGTAATACAGGAACTACATCCAAGTTTAACATTTTTTGGGTCCATTCGTCGACAACGTGTTATATATGGTCATGATACCATTGCTAAAACAACATCGAATACATATACGAAATTTGTACAGGACCATCAATTTGTCTCCAACTACATTGCTCACAAAACTTAGGGAAGATTTTATTTCTGTGAACAGTGTATTTAGCCATCTCACCATCTACCTACCCATCTACCTACGTACTAAGCTTTGGGATGCAGTCCAGATTAGAAAGATGGCTACCAACCTGCTAGTTTTACCCTGGTTCATGTTGATAGCAAAAGCATTTTAGCATCTGGGTGTCAAAGAGCAATAATATATTCTCAGGCCTTATAACTACATAATGAAATATACACAAAATTTTTATGTACATAATGTTAGCACACAGCTTGCAAGTTAGTTTAAAATATTTAGGCTAACTAACATTTTTATGTCACTTTTTGGAGTATTTGTTGAGTTTTAAGTTTGCTAAAAATCAGATTTAACATCTGAAAGGTTTTAACATTTGAAAGAATCTTTCAAATGAACCGTTCTCAGTTCGTGATGATTTGAAAGCTGAAGCATCTGTCTGCCTGTCCGTCGTTGCACAGCTAACAGCACAAGATAGAAGGACGTGGCACATCAGTACGAGTGCTAATGCTGGCTGGCCTTCGTTCAGTTCATTTCCTCTTTCAGTCTCTGTCTTTCCCTCTTTTTCGCTCGCCCGGCCGAGCGCATCACTCTGTCAGTTCAAAGCCCCGTCGGTGTCTGGTTCTTATTTAGAGCTTGTCGTTCTACTCACGTCACCGACAGCCCACCATCTGGGAACTATTTGCCTTAATTACCCACAATCCTCCACTTCACCACCCTCACCCTCACCGTGGCAACCAACCCTGCCTCCTTCCAGACCAATAAAATTACCCACGCTCCCCTGCGTGGAGTGGAACGACCATGGCTCGAGCACGGAGACGCAGGGAATAATGGATAGAGAGAGGAAGTAAAGGTCGAATAGATCTGAGGGTCTCTCTGAGTGAGGGGGTGGTGATGATGGGAGCTGAAGGCCCACCCAGTCAGTGTGCGGTTGGTTTGGTCTTCCTGGCCCTCAGCCAGCAAACCCCGAGCGGCTTTTCATCAAAAATACCAAAAACTTTATTGAAGCCGGTGGCGATTAAGCGCTCGAGCGGGAGGTTTTACTCTGATACACAGGAGAAAGCTGGAAATGATTTCAGCTCCGAGCCATGGCGACAGCATCGTCTCGTAGAGAACTTTACTCCTCGACATCCAGCTGAGTTCAAAACGTTCAGCGTTTAGAATACAATCGCTAATCTGTTACTCTGACACACGTTTAAAAAGGTTCAGCTTCCTGTTTGGGTCTGCCTTATATTTTGTCCACCGATACACCACTGCTTAATCTAAATCATTACGTGTTTGTATTTCTTTTTACCTATTTGAACTTATTTCTAACCAAAATTCACATGACCGTTATAAATGGCAGCTCTGGTTGGACAGTGGTAAGCCTTAGCTTCTGACAATATCAGTTCCTGAAGGCCTGAATCCTGTTTAGGTCCAACTAAAGGTCGCTTAATGCATTTACAAAACTCTGAATGGTATTTTGTTCCGGGTGTACCAGTGCCTGCATCCAGTGAATTCCATGTTAGGCTTCAGACCTTCACTGAAACCATGACCAGAGTAAGTGGGGGTAGAACAAGACCACTTTGCTTTGCTTACAAAACTGGGTGACTAACACCTGCTTGGTCCAGCACACATGCAACTAATGTGTCTATTCAAATTGCTTATGTAACCATTAGACAAACACTGCGTCACTCATGGACCGGTACCCTCCTACCTGACGGCACCTAGTGAAAATGCTTCAGATCTTGGGGGAGTACCCAAAACCCCGCTCTAACTACTTGCAGCAACTACTGGATGACCAAAAAAGATCAAGGAGTGCTGACTGTTACGGGCTTCCCTGCACCGTAATCCGATCTAAACCTCATTGAGCACTTATGGGATACTTGGAGAGAGAAAACCAAACATTCAGTAACATCACAAGATGCTCTTTGCCATGGATCATTCGATTTTGCAAAAACTTGTGAAATATATACAAAGTGCAAATACTTATCAATTCCTAAATGTATCAGAAGCTTTTTTGCAAATTGTTATTCTAAATATATAATTTGTAATGAAAAGGGTATGGAAAATGTTTTTCACTAGTGGTCTCAGTCATTTGACCTCCATTGTATCTAGACCTTGGTAGAGGAATGAACTTTCCTTGCTTCGACTTAATGGATCAGTCTTTTTGACTGAAGCCAATTCTCTTCATTTAGCATTTATCGAGTACCAATGTTGCACGTATTTAATACAAAAACAACTTTCTTTGCTTTCATTGTTGTTGCAGCTACAGTTTTTTGGGCCCCAGGCTATTTATACTGGCGTGAGGAAAAGTCTAGTAAGTCGCTCTGAATAAGGGCGGCTGCTAAAGCTGTCACAGGATAAGACATTAAACAGGGTATCCTGGACACATGGGGCCAAAGACAACACAATGAGCTAGCACGGCTCTGATTAACATGCTCTGATCTGATATAAAATTGTATCAAGAAAGCAGGACAATTAGGATACTTTCAGACTGCAGGAAAAAACGGGATTTCATTCTCCATCAGATTTTTTAGACTGTCTGCATTGGAAACGACGAGAGATTTGAGATGAGAAAAGAGATGATTGTAGTCATTATCACTAGTGTAAACAAACTGATTGATGTAGTGATGAAACAGGCGCAGCTCATTCAGATAAACAATAAGCAGTATTATCATGGACATTTCACTACGGATTATTATTTATAAGAGAGCAGTCAGTTGCAATGATTACTTCTGGAGTTACTTTTTGTTTTCAGCATTTTCAGCTTCCACTCTTGCTCAGAAAACGTTTATTTATATAAGTTCATTTATTTTATTTTTTTTATTACTAGATGCATCTTCCAGTAAAGAAAGAATGCATGACATACTGCTATATTCTGATGTACTACATCACACTGGAGTTCTTTGTTCACATTATCGTTGATATCTCTGATGATAATATGGGTTGTAATGGCCAAATTATGTAAAAAAAAAATAATAATAACATCAAATACAAATTTTCCAGTTGGATATCGCGCCATGTCTTGATTCTGATTCTGATCAAATTTGAAACCGCATACGGATAATCTTGGATCCAAAACAGGGTAAAGTCATTGATTATGTCGAATTTTAGCTGTTCTGACTGCACAAACATCTGCAAGCTTTACATGTACAAGCGTTTAAATTAATAAAATCTCTGTGCTCTCCAGTCTGACCGACCATTATAAGACAATTGCAGATAAGGGAGGTTGCAAAAAGTACTAAATGCAGGCATGAAAACAATAAACTAAATGTATATAGAGCCTTTTGCAAACCAAGGTTGCTGCACAATGATACTTGTGAAAGCATTGAGAGAAATTAATGTTTTTTTTTTAGCTGAGACATGAAGTTGGGAAGAGAAGCAGAAGAGTGGATAGATGAAAAGTTCCAAAGGGTAGGAGCAGCAACACTAAAAAATATGCAGGACATAGTGGAAAGCCATCAGAATCAGAGGACCATAGCTTATGGGGAGGAACATGGGAATTAAGCAGAGCACAAAGCTAGAAAGATGCAAGGCCATTCAAGTCTTTGAAGGTTAGCAGCAGGATCTTGAAGCAGACGCATTTTGTAACTGGAAGCCAGTTTAACTGATGAAAGAGTAATATGAGCAGATTTCTGAGTGGATAATAAGACTCTGGCTGCAGACTTTTGGATGTACTGATAAGGAGGAGGGTTTTAGCTGGTAAACCATAAAACAGTTGAGAGTCTCAGAGTTGCAGTAATCTAACCGATAAGAAATAAAGGTATGAACCGCGATCTCAGTATCTTTAAAGGTCAGCATAGGGCAGAGTCCAGCAATATTAAGAACGCTCAAAAATGTAGACTTGGTCATAGATTTAATGTAGAGACATTTTTTTTATTGGCTTTCAGATCAAGAAATGAAGAATTTAACTGACGTGTGAAATCATGAATGCAGGATAGCAGTGTGGATGATAGAAATAATTCTTTGGGATTAAGACTTAAAAATCACTGTCTCACCTGAACGCAGCAAGGTATTCAGCATCACCCATGGGCGGGTCGATCCCACCAGTGAATGCAATGTTCACGTTAAAGCCTTCACCCGCACCAGAGCCCACCTGAGTAAGAGAAAAAGAAAGAGAGGTAATAAAGACCCAGGAGTGAGAGAGCATCAAAGATCTGATCATCAGTCTGGTATGAATTTCCACGTATGGAGCATATAAAGGGTTCGGTCATCGATCATTCATAAGTTTTCACATCTGTCTCACCTCTGCCGGTCCTCCACTGCCGGGGAAGAAGTTCCCATTGTCATAGCGATGCAGTGAGATATACAGCACACTTGGATCCGAGTAGAAGATTGCCTGGGTGCCATTGCCATGATGGACATCCTGTAGGTTACATTAGGTTTAAAATACAGCATGACTTTGTTACACACAGACAGCAAATTAAACAGCTTAACACAAAACAAAGTAAAGAGGAGGTGGAAGTCTATACCCATTATTTAATAAGAAAGAATTTCTACCTGGCTCACATCGCATTTTCAGCCAAGCACGTATAGTATAGAGGATTTGGTGAATGACCCTCCTGCTCGATGTGTGCACGTTGTGCAAACAGGAATTTTCTTTCTCATATGAATAGATTTACACAATCCCACAACGAGTTTCGTCAAGCACTAAATGCTACAATAAAAAAATACCTTATAAATGACTGAACAAAACAAAAAGGAGGCTACAGTGTTCTCCTAGCAGTGGTCTAAAACGGGAGCAAAGGCCAATAAGTGGATCATTTACCCTAACCAGTCCGCTGGAGCGACCATAACGATGACCAGGAAAAAGAGCATGAAAAGTGTGAACAATAAATAAAACAAAAGTGGAGGGTACAGATAGGGCTAAGAGGTCATTCACTCCATACATTATATAAACTTTGATCATTAGAGTGAGACGTATATAGTGCAGGGTGAGTCAAAAGGCTACGGGCACTCTTTCATTTCAGAAACAAAAGGGAAAATGACATATCTGAATAACCCAGCATGTAATGGGTGAGGGGGGCCATCTTGTCCGGCTACGCCCAGAACATGTCTGCCATCTTTGAAGCCGCCATATTAGATCAAGGGCAAGTTTTCCCAATAGGAGGGAGGTCATGTATTTATTACATTTATAACTATAACGATTTATAAGCTCCTTAAGTTTCAGTAGCTGAGCTCAGCTCTCAGGTAGGATTCACCACCACAATCATCTCCCCTGTATTATTGCCTGTTAAAAAGATCAATTATCTTGATTCTGTTCTTACCCAGTCAACGATGAGGATCTTGGTAACATTCAGTTTCTGCTGGAGCTGTTTAGCAGCAATGGCCACAGAGTTGAAGTAGCAGAAACCCCTGAGAGGCAGGCAGATAGTTTAAGTTAGATATGCAGTTATTATTCTGTCACTGATCAAAGCTTTATTATGAACCCAAACATGCGCCTACATGGGGGTTGATGGGTCTGCGTGATGTCCTGGTGGTCTGACTACAGCAAAGCCGTTCTGTAAGACAGAAGTCACAGTGTTAGGACAGAGGTCAGAAGTAATCAGAACATACAGCATATGGAAAAAAGAGGAGATGCAGGCAATCCCGTCCAGAAAAGAATATTATATTATAAGAACAACAGTACAACTGTGTGTGTGTCTGTGAGGGGGTGTGTATGTGAGACATACCTTGAGTTCCCCTTTAGCCACTCTGAAGGCGAGCTCAGTCACACTTCCAGCAGCCATACGTGATGCTGTGGAGGTGTGCATCTCATTCCAAATGGTATCATTGTCTACCTGTTTATAGAAAACATATAATACGGACAGATCAAGCTTATATTTATAGACACATTAGTAGACACAGTAGTGAGAAAGGAGACTCTATAACTGAAACAGAATTACAAAGACTTAACTAAAAATAGAAAGTGTTATTAGTAAATGTTAATCTTATTTGTTATTTGGTAACGTACACGTTAACTAAAATCAATACTAAATAAAAACCTGTCTTTTCTCTCGGGTTGTTGCAGCCATATAAAACACACGTGCTAAATCTTATCTAATATTACCATCTCTTTATGACGTCCATAAATAAGATACAGGTCATTTACATTTTTATTTAATTTATATACCTAAATATTGATTTACTTTTGATTAACTGCGTGCATAAGTAGGAACTACATTTGTGTTGCACACAGCCACTTTTAGAACACGGACAAAATGTTACAAATACTGTGCCTACTTCACCTACATATACCTAGAAGTGCTGAGCACCGGTCATTTGAACGCTGTGACTTCCGACTAAAAGCTGGATTTACCTACTAAATGGTTAAAAGTGTTGAACTCTTATGGAAATGAGTCTTTCTTTAAGCAGACTCATACCCACTGTGTTGTGTGCAGCCAGTGATATGTTTAGGCTTAAGTGGTGATGATAGCGTTCCACTAGTGTTTTGCATTGATGTACCGGTTGAATGCACTTTTCATGTGAAAATACTTTTTATATTGATATTACGGTTTAATATAACTTATTAAAAGACTATGTCCGATCAACGGCCATTTCCATGAACCACATATGACAGTACGTAATGCGATCATTAAATGAATCGTACCTGTAAAGTGTCTTAAAACATTTACAATATTTTTCGAATAAACATTTAGACATGTTGAAACTAAATCATGCTTTGCGTAAAAGGAAAAAAAAAAAACTCTAAAAGATGTTTTGTGGGCTGAAAATTTATGTCAAAACTGTTTAGGCTAAAAGCTGCTACATAAACGTTTCCAGGCTCCCAATGCACCTGCATCAGGTGTTTTCAGACAGACTAAAGTCAACACCAGAGAACAACCGGCTCTAGAATAAACAGGATATGGGAAACTCGACGGAACACAAGGCAACACACAGTTGTTGTGCACATGTGAACGTTGTCACACAGACACAGCTTTGAACGACTAAACACTAACAAAAGAGAGTGTAAAAGCTACATTTCTCACACGGTCTCAGAGACACAACACAAGACCGAGGCTGGTTGGGTGGGACTAAACATTTTGAGTAGGGCTGTCAAAATGAACACGTTCATAAAGGGTTAATGGAGGTATTTTATCTACACTTTCATTACTTTACCATGTGAGGCACCTGTACTTTTGAATGGTCCCCTAATGATTATGCCATACCTTCTACACAGCACATATAACACTATTAGCCTGTAGGGAACAGGGCTGTAAATGATTTCGGGCACCCATTACTAAGCAAAAGCAGATTCCGTTGTATGAGCAGTTCAGTGTGACCACGTGGTTTGACAACATGGCTGGCACAAGCTGTTTCTAATAAAAGGAGCTAATAAAAAGAATACCTCACATTACAATGGTACCACTGGTAATCACTATTGTGTTTCTTTGAATTTATTGAATTACAGTACTACAAAGTAATAAATGCCTTATACTGAAGCTTACACTCGCCCTGCTTTTTAATCGAAAATTCAAATTCCATTTAGGAAATGTGTATCGGTATAGCGGTGAAATGGCGTTCCATAAAGCTCTATCAACACCGTGCACTTCCCTCCTATAGTGTAACCTGAACTGAGAGAAAAACAGTTTTGAAGTCACCTGGGAATCAAGCTAAAGATACAACCACACGAGGCAGAACTCAGACAGCCAGGGCATATTCACTCTTATTCAGTTCACACTTGCTACAGTGCAAAGCAGCTCATTTTCCCGCTGCTTATCCTTGTCAGGATCTGGGTTTGGAGCCTATCCCAGATATTCACTGGGTATACACAAAGCTACACCCTGGACAGGGATCGAGTCCAGGCTTCGAATCCAGGTCCTCAGGAACAGCTGTTTCCTGCAGCCTTACGATCTTTCAACATCATGATGGGAATCCAATAATAAACATAAATGCATATTAATCAAAAAACATATTCCGAATTTTGCATTTCAAATTTTCCCTGGCAAGCGATTATGTAGTATACGAGCTACTCTCCCGCACTCGAATGAGGAAGGCGGCAGTGCGAGATGGGAGTGATGAGCGCTGGGAAACGTAGTGATGAAGCACCTGGTCGTGCAACAAACCAACTGTATAAATGTAAGTCAGTTAATAAGTACATTTCACGTAAATATTTGAAACACGTTTAAGGTGCACTGCCAGAACGTATTGCCACTGTAAATCGGGGAGAACCCTTATGAGACTCTCCTAAAGCACTATAGCCCATCCTATAGCACTCTGCTTATTTACTCCCTTGGACTTCTATAAAGTAAACCTCTAGGATCCAGGATCAGTCTCAGCTCAGATTGCTGAGGACATTTTCATGTATCAGCCTCAAATTAATAATGTTCTATATCATGTTAGAAAAACACACTCTGTGACTTTAGATAAAAAGTAGATTGAAAACCTACTTGTTAAACCTGGAATATTTCTAGTTCACGCTATTCTTGACCTACCGATCAAACAATTAATCAGGCAGTTACTTTCTCTCTGTCCGTCCGTCCGTCCATCCGTCCGTCTTTGCATCTACGGGCGTTGTGTAGCTGACAGAGTGTGGTGTGTTTGTGTCCGGTGGTGCATTAATCATGCAGATGGTAATGATGGATTGTATTAGAATTAAACCATTTTCCATTCGTGAGTGTGGGAGAGCATGGGGTGGGGGGGTGGATGTGGACTGGTGTATGAGGTTATGCATTCCTCCATTGTTTGTTACCCTTCTTCCTTTTTCCTTTCTTCTCTCTCTCTCTCTCTCTCGCTTTCTCTTGCTCTTTCGCTCTGTGGTTTGGCGTGGGGTGTGTGTGAGGAGGGGGAATGCCTTTTATCCTGCAGGCTGCACATTGTTCCAATCACTACAGCGGAACGTCTGCTGAAACTGATCACCGTTCTGTGTATGCGTGTGTGTGTGTGTGTGTGTGTGTGTACGTGTGTGTGCATATGAGAGAGAGAGAGAGAGAGAGAGAGAGAGAGACAGAAAGTGCCAGGGAGAGGCAGAAAGGAGAGCGTATGTGCACTCTTGCATCTTGGGTCCAGTGTTAACGATTAGATATTTAAAGATAAAGCAGATACCACATGATCAGCCTGTGTGTGTGTGTGTGTGTGTGCGCTTACAGATAAATGTTTCTGCTGATCAACAGAAATTTGGATCACGCAGTACTGTTCAGTTCAGCTTTTGTGTGTGTGTGTGTGTGTGTGTGTGTGTGTGTGTTCACTCACCCCCACTCCTCCACATGGCAACATGACGAACATCCTTTGGGACAGAATGCCTGTTGGACAGAGGAAAGCATAAATATGGCATTCACATAGATACCCACACACACCCACACGAACACACACACACGAACACGAACACACACACGAACACACACACGAACACACACACGAACACACACACGAACACACACACACACACGAACACACTTTCCATTGACAGTGATAACTTTAGCTAACACCTACCCCTACATCTACCCCTAACCTTTACCCCAGCAACATAAAACAAATCTTTGGACTATTTTGTTTTTTAAAAGAAAGTTGCAACTTTTGTAAAAGAGCTATTACTGATCAGTCCCACTGATTAGCAAAAATGTTCAAAATCGCCAGGTTTTCCTATTAACATAAGGGTATTTGGTCCTCACAAGTACTAGACACACACACACACACACACACACACGAACACACGAACACACGAACGAACACACACACGAACACACACACGAACACACACACGAACACACACACACTTTGTGTAGAGATTTAACAGTAGACCTGGACCCTTTTTTGAGGAATGCCCTTAACTAGCTGGATGTATGTAATTACATTAGCAATCGTCTCTAGTGTGATCTTTAGTATAAACCTGGACGTTTATTTTTCTCATGGTCAAGCCACCCCTGTCAGACTACTAGAGGACATGGATGTCTGCAGCTTTATTAAACAATGTCCAGTGACTCCTATTTACTGAACTTAGTACCTCTTTAATTTCTTCTTCTTCTTCTTAATAAAGTAAACTACTGCATTATATAAGCTTTATTCCTACTATTCCTGACTAAGTACAGTAGAGTTTCTCAAACAAATCATCATCTCTTTTCTCTCTAACCAACGTCCCGAACATTTTGTATTCTTTAGTTAACTTAATTTGTGAGGATTTGTAAATATCCACTTAATCTGGGGCATTCAAAAAAGATGGCTCCTTTTTGAGTCTTGATTCCCCTTGTGACTTCTTCTTCTTCTTCTGCACAATGTTTCTCCTTGCCACTATGGCTCTAGGCTGCTCATTCAAGTTTACGACCTTCGTCTGTGTAAAGCCGCTTTGTGGCAATGTTATTTTGTAAAAGGCCCTGTGCAAGCATATTGCGACTGAATTGAATTATATACATTAGCTGTTTCACCACAGACATTCACTGTTTAAGCAACTCCTGTGGCCCTGGGGGAGTGAGCCAGCTGCTGGAAACAGCTGTTCCTGAAAACCCGGGTCGGGTTTGTGATCACGGGACAATGAACTATGCCCTGTACAGGGTGCATTTCTGATAGAGCTCAGTGAATTCCAGAATAGGGTCCATTCACTTTATATTCACAGTTGAAGGAACGAACATGAACTTAATTGCTGAGGAATTTATTTCCAGAGAGAGGAGCCACAGG
>JAUZST010047807.1:0-2500 GCA_034779995.1 Parotocinclus haroldoi | reverse complement strand
AACAGAATGTAGAGTTTAGCCCTCTACAGTTTGTTGCTATGCAATCTTCACACCATCTAGTAGCTGCACATGTGGATGTTGAACTTTAAGTGTAACCAAATTAACAGAAGGAGAAGAAGAGAGGGGTAGATAGAGAGATGCAGTAACGAGGAGAGAAAAGCACAAATGAAGATCCTGTGGAATGAAGGGTAAAATATAGAAACACGTGGATATAGGTGGAGGGATGTATTGATACACAGAGACGAATGTTAAAATAGGAACTGCTAAATCACTGGCTGGACAGATTGATGGATGTATTGGTTTTTGGGTGGATCAATGTATAGATGCATATGCTGCTAATTGATGTATGGATCTGATAGTACCTGGTATCTGTGTGGTTCTGTGGGTGGATGGTAAAGTCATATATGGAGTGATGCGATGTTCGAGATGCAGATAAGATTAACAAGTGGGTTTAACGGGTTTATTGTTGGTAAGACAGCTGGAGACATACAAAGAGATTAACTGGTGGAAGGATAGATGGATGCAGAGAAAGATGGAAGATACAGACATAGAACAAGATTATTAATTGTTGAATCACTGGATGGATGGACGGATGGAGCAGGGTAAACATGAGGAGTATCTGGAGAGATTAATGGATGGATGGATGGATGATTGGTTGGTCGACTGGGTGGATGGACAGAAGAATGGATACAGGCAAGTGATGAATGGACTGGCTATAAGAGATGCATGGAGGAACAGATGGGAAAATGGACGGATAGTTGAATGGAAAACAATGCTGCTGGGTGGCTGGATGGAGATGTAAATACCTCAATAGTTTGGTAGATAGACTTATTATTGAATTGATAGATAGTGTATGATTGGATGGATAATGAGATGGATAGATAAGTGGGAAAATAGAAGAATTGGAGAGACATATGAATGCATATACAGAAGAAAAGATGGATGAGGGGAATCTGATGAGGTATGATTGACGTATGATTTTAGAGATAACGGGTTTTAAAGAAGAATAGATGGATGGATAGATGCATCGTTAGTATGGCAGATGGATGGGGTGGACAGATAGAGGCATCACCTTGGCATGAGCAGGAAGGCCCAGTGTGATGGTGGGAAGAGCGGAGGGAGTCGGCACTGAGAAATGAGCTACAGATCCATCTGGGAGTAACACTCTCTGAGCCTACACGCGCACACACGCACACGCACACGCACACACACACACACACACACACACACACACACACCATTACAGCTGGAATGCTTTCCCTAGGGAGGCAGTAACTACTCAGTAACGTGTTAATCATTACACAGAACCCAATCAGATAAAACGCAACGTACACAAATGGAGTCAAATATTACTTAAACTCAGACATTAACACATATTACATCAGACAGAAGATATTCCTCTCAGTGAAAGCTGCTGTTGTTTGCTTTGTGATTTGCCGGTAGCACTTAGCATTATCAAAGAGAAAGCAGGCTTTCGTTTAGTACTGGCGGTCTCTAAACATCTAAATATTTTTTTATATTATATAGTCATTTTTTTCTGGAAAGGTCATAGCTGAGATTAGCACTGATGTTGCACTACACAAAGAACTACTCCAGTCTAGAAATCAGTATTTATTTATATATATTTATTTAAGAAAAAAATTTAAAAATTGAAGTTGGATTTTATTTCAGTAATCGGTTTTCTCATAGCATGTCACCCGATTTCAGTTGTTTCCTCAGTCTATTGAACATGATCGTAGCCTGAACAACATAATTGCCAGGTCTGCTTATTCTAAAGATTTGGCTTTATTTAGGCTGTTCTTCCATTGACTGTGTGGATCTGGCAACCCTGGAATGAAATGCGTCATGGAATTTAAGACAGGGAAACGGACATTGAATACTTTGTGGACACTCAAACGCAGTATATGCGAGAACATGGGATATTTTGATTATTTAATATTAAAGTATGAGGTTTACGTAATTTCTTTCTGTAAGATTATTGGTTGGTTGTAAAGTAGAAATCGGATTATTGCCCGAGTCGTGTAAACCCTGAAGTTTCCCATTACCTGTGCACTCAAGAGCATGTATATGCATTGATCAAATGTTTAGGATTAGAAATGCGTGTAAACTAACTCATGGTCCCTGTTTATAAAGCCTTGACTCATGAATGAACAGCCACAGGTGACATTGGGGAGACACTGAAAAGCTGGGATTCCTCCACTCCTTCCTCTGGGTGTGACTGGATAAGTAATAAAGCATCACATGCGTTTAATGGCATCAGAGTGTGTCGTTAGCATGAGAAGTGTAATGAGGCAGGAATGGCAGGGTTAAGAAAACTGATCTAGAATGAACCGGAGGCAAACACAGTGTGTGTGTTTATCAGGTGATAGAGAGGCTGTTCTTCTCCAGTGACTATATTTAAAACATGTCATTAGAGCACTGAGAGCGCGCACACACACACACACACACACACACACACACACACACACACACACACACACACACACACACACACACACAC
>JAUZST010047796.1:0-25411 GCA_034779995.1 Parotocinclus haroldoi | reverse complement strand
ACACACACACACACACACACACACACACACACACACACACACACACACACACACACACACACACGCACACACACATACACAATCCAGCCAGTGTGGACCAAACCAACCAAATCCAGACCGGGGGACTGACAGCGACTACATCGAACATGAAACCATTCAGTAACATTAATACTAATAATAATGAAGATAGTGACGATAATGGGAACAACATTAACATTCATAATGAAGTTGAAGATGATGGTAATGATGATGACAACAGCAACAATAATAACAACCATAATATTAAAGATGAATAATAATATTAATAGCAACAATTCACTAATAACAATAATAATAGTAGCTTAATGTGTGTTGATCAAATATAAATGTAAAATGTATATAAATAAAATAAATGTTATATATAAATAATACATTTTATTATTATTATTATTATTATTATTATTATTATTATTATTTTACTAATAACAATAACGATAATAATATATCGTAATTATAGTAATAATATTAATAATAACATCAACAGTAATAATAACAATAATTGTCATAATTATTATTAATAATAATAATAATAATAATAAGAAGAAGAAGAAGAAGAAGAAGAAGAAGAAGAAGAAGAAGAAGAATTAGTAAGTGAATGCTTCACAGCACCAAAGATTCCCGATTCTCTTACTAAATCAAACTAAATCATAAAATTAAAAAATGAAATCATAGCAGACTCCTGTTCTAAAAATACATTACATGCTAAAATGCAACCAAAAAAGTGTAGTCATGTCAGAGCATCAAGGGGTTGAATTAGCCAAAGTGGCTACATTTCTCCTCAGCATCATTAATGTTCCAAACATCAGCTCAGCAGTGGCATGATGGCAGAGAGGTCAGCGCTATATCTGGGTTCAATTCCCGCCCAAGATGTATTCCATGTGTCAGCGTGTGTTTCCTCCAGGTGTTCTAGCTTTCTCCCATGTTCCAAAGACATGTATTAGGTTAACTGCTGTCATTAAAGTATGCCAGAGTAGGTAGATCTTTGTGCTTATGTGTGCTGTGATGGATCAGCACCCTGTGTTGCCAGTTAATCTCTGGCTACTCCTGACCCTTAATTGGATTAAGCAGTTATGAAAATGAATAAATGAATAATTTATCATTATCATCCTGTGGTGTGGCGCAACGTGCTGATGGCTTTGCCCTGTCTCACAATAGTTGGATTTAAACAGATACAAAAAATCCATGAATAATAATTGATCATCATCATCATAAATATATCCTATGATTTCATTTTGAGTGCAAACAATATTTCATATGTAAAGGAGAATGAAAAGAATAAATTGTATAAACAATCAAGTGAACTTAAAATACAATGGTGTTTTAAATAAGTGGAAAGAATCCATATGTATGTGATGAAATACATCTGTATCCAAGTGCTTGTACAGATCTCCTACTCATTTGGCAGTTTGAGACTGACATCTTAGTCTTGCAGAACCAAATGCGTACATCTAATGAGAATACACGTCTAGCTAAAGCCTTTTTCAAATTTGGCAGCGCATTTGAGGCAAACACAAGCATGGGCTTTGGCTGTAGTCTTTCTCTTGAATACTACAGTCTGATTGTCTATTCACGTGTAACATCTGGAGGACTATAATTTATATCGCTTGCCAAACATCTCAGGCTCAATTTACTATTTATGGAAAACATTCCCTATTTAGTTTACCGTTGTTATTTACAGAGTCATTGGCAACTTTTTGTTGACTTTCACAACCTGCCAGAGGTTTCTTCTAACACGTTCCTAGCAGTGTTCTACATACGGCACAGGATATTTGAACAGTAGCATTGGTGTTGCATTAATTTGTCAGTGTATTACTTAAGAATGGCTTAGAGGTGGCTAAGTATGTGGTTTGGGAAGCATCACTATTCAATCACCACAATTATTTTGGTGTACATCCTCTAAGGGCCTTGGATCATCGATGCAACCTTCTAAAGTTGAATAAAATGTTTTCAATGGAAGCCAATCCACAACACAGAACCATTCACACTCATTCACTCACTCACTCACTCACACTGGAACACTTTACAAACAGCAATCAGTCTAAAGCACATCTTTGGAATGTGAGAGGAAACCAGAAGCATGGGAAGATGTAATCTCCACACATGCAGTGACCAATCAACCAAGGCCTGCTTGTGCTAATTCAAACCCACACCCAAACCAAATAGGTGGCCAGATTTTAACCTGGGGCAAAACTGGTTGGGGAATAAAATCCTAGTGAGAGCAGGATGGGACCCATGAAGTCAGAAAAACACCAAAGGAGTTGATCATCATATTGCCAGAGGCAATATATAAAGTGTGATGCTTAGCACTTGGGACTAGTGTTCTATCAACTGAACTGTCATGGTTTCTATATTGCCTCTGGTGAGGTGATGGTTGTCTCCGTAGGCCTGTCTTCAGTCTTTCCATGTAGAGCCATGTAGAAATCACCAAATTCTACCCGGCCGGGGCGGCCATCCCATCCAGGCTTTACCCTGTCTGTCAATGTCTATCCAGTCTCAGAAAGTGTCCTTCCATTTCTCCCATATTTGGGTCTAGGGGCTCAATCTGTGTTAACACGAGCACACCAGGGGTGCCCCATGTGATTAAAAGGCCAGCTCTTCTTTCTGTAATAATGTAATGTAAATGTAATTCAGGAGCACCCTCGGACTGTTTGCGCTACAACAGAGCCAGCTACATAGACTCGGGGTCAGGATGAAACCTCTGTGAGAGTGGGACCAGGCGCTTGGAATGCAATTGAGTTTAATTCTTTTTTTGAAATTCAGTTCCTCTATCAACTCTTGTTACAGGGGAAGATGGATCCAGGCTTTTACATTTACATCTACGTTTACGGCATTTAGTAGACACCCTTTGTAACACGGAGCAGACGGATATCGGACTCACACGCAGTGTTGCAGAAAGCGCTGATTTATTTTTAAAAAGCGGCAGGCAAAAAACAATGTCTGACTGTCCAGGGTCAATTGGGAGCAACAGGAATTTCAGGGATGAGGCAGAGATAAAGTCAGAGGGCGACCAAACGGTCAAAACACGTTAAGGCAGGCATAAACAAAGTAGCGTAAAGAGTGCACAGCAACGAGGAACGAGCCAAGAAGCTTAGCAGAGAAAGGGTGAAAGTGAGTTGCTTAAGAAGGGAGTAACGTCATGAGAAACAGCTGCGTCAAATCAGAATGCAGGTGAACATGGAATCAGCCGGGTGTGTTCGCGTGAGCTGTCCGTGTGTGTGGCACCTTTATCCAGAGTGACTTACAATTCAAGCAATAGTGGGGTAAGGGCCTTGCTTAAGGACCCAACTGTGGCAGCTTGGCAGGCGTAGAAACCTTAACCGCTAGGCTACCGCAGTCCTATTTTATGTTGCCTGTCCCAAACTATCCAAATGTCTCAGCATAAATTGATACCAGGCAATGTATTTCCAATCATCTATTGTGTAAACTGTAACCTCACTTGCCTGTCCATCATTGAACAGCTCTGCATTAACTTTATAGTAAGGGGTAATTTGAGTTACTGTTGCCTTTCTATCAGCTCAGACTAGTCTGACCATTCTCCTCTGATCTCTGGCATGAACAAGACATTTTTGTTGGATGTTTCTTCTATTTAAAACCATTTTCTGTAAAGCCTAGAGATGGCTGTGTGAGAAAATCCCAGTAGATCTCGCACCAACAACCATTCCACATTCTCGCTTACGGTAAATCACCTTTCTTTTCTATTAGTTTACCTTTTCTATTAGCTCCAGTTTGAACTAGATCATGTCATATAGACCATATCTGCATGCATAAATGCATTGATTTGCTACCATGTGGCTGGCTGATTTGCATTACTCATCAGCTGAGCAGGTGTGCCTAATAATGTGCCCAGTGAATGTGTGTATATGTTTGTGAAAATCGAGCAATCTCTAAGAAGTAGTGTGTGCCTATGAATTAATACATGATTATAAAATGTCTAATTTACAATTGCCAATCAAAGATTTCTTCTGATTTGACTCAACGAAATTGTATTTTCTATGAATAAGCATGAACAATTCAAGTTGTATTAACGAACTATATGGACATTTTGGTACCATTCAGTTACAGATCCAATAAAAATATGGCCAGTTAAATGTTAATAGGTCATTTTTCTCACAAAGACAAATTCTTTACAAAGATGACACCCTGAATGGCCCCTCACCCTCAATCTCAGCCAATCATGCCTGCATGTGCACTGCCAGGACTCAGGAACATGCTGGTGGACTAACGTCACTGTGCCACAGTTTGTGTTCTCATTACACAATCACGTCTCCATGATACTACTGACGTCTAACTCTGAGGGTAAGTTTTTTTTCTAGAAGAATTGACATGGTAAATTGGTTTTAGAGCTTCCTTGAATCCCTCTGCTGTTTTCCTAATATGGGGGAGCGGCCATAATATTACAAGATCTCCACAAGAACAATCTGTGCTGACTAATTATGCAGTAATAATCCATGCCATGCAAAACCTATTGTCCAAATAATCAGATCTCAGCATATTTGTATTGACTGTGCTGAGATAAAAAGATGGAAATTGGCTACCATAGGCATTTGATTTTTGGAACTGATTTCAAAGTAACTCTGTGTATAGACAAAAAATTGTATTTTTAAGCGTTATCAGAGAGACCACATCGGCACCACATTGTGGTTTGTGAGCGTCTTTATTTTGTGTTGTCTGTAGTATAGCTTGTTTCAGCAGTGCCACCTGGAGTTTGGACGTGGGACTCTCAGACGTCATGAATGTAAGAGCAGAGGGGAAAGGAAGTTAGTCCTTTACTTGTAATAACCACCAATCACTCCACATGCCATGCTAGGTACTGGAGTGAGAAAGCGAGTGTACATGCACTTTTTATTTATATGTATATTATTTGAGCCATGCTTGTTTCACGGCAATGACCTGAGCTGGACTATGCTACTACCTATAGGCTAGAAATATTTATTCAACCTGTTTGTGTTATTTTTTATTCATCCGCTGGCCATGTTACTCGCCAACACAGATCAGTAATATTTGAGTGATGGATCATTCTCAGTGCTGCAATGACAATGGTGGTGGTGTGAGTGGATCAGACACAGCAGTGCGGCTGGAATTTCTAAACACATAAATGTCACTGCTGGACTGAAACTTCCCACCCATTAAAATAATTAATGCAAACTGTACATTAGCAGATACATTACTGTTTCTGCCCTTAATTCTGCAAGGTGGAGAAACATGGTAGGTGTGTCTAACAGAGTGTACTGTACAGTGAGTGTTTTTAGCACACTAACTACAAAACTTAAAAGTCCTTCTATATGGTGGAACTGGATAATTACCATAGACACAAGGAGATATACCTAATTAAGTGAGTTTTTGTATTTAGAAATACACAGAGAGATACCAAACAATATACTATATACAGACCCCAAATAGCAAATGTTACCTCATTACAGCTGCATGTGTTGGAATATATTAGACAGAAAACTTAATTCATTCACTTTCTTTCTTGCTTAATCCTGGACAGGGTCACGGGAGAGACGGCGTCTAACTGGTGCCATGAGGTGCATGGCGGGAACAATCTTAGACAAGATGCCAGTCCATCATAGAACACATACACTCACACACTAGGGAAACTTAAGAGACAACAATTAACCTAAGACACATGCTGTTTTTTTTTTTTTAGAAAACAAGTGTACCTGGAGTACTTGCAAGTGCCACAAAGAAGGAACCTAAACTGCCCCATCTGGCGATTGAACCCAGGATTCCAGTGCAGCTGGAGTTCTCACTGTTACACAACAGTGCTACCCCCAGGTGCTTGGACAACATCAACACGTGACAAATCAATGGGACCAGAGGACTGGACTGGAGCATCTCCTAAGCATCAAGGCATGTGGGGTGCGGTGGGGTGGGCCCAGTTAGCAGTGGTGAGTACCAACCAGCACGAACCAGCAACAAAGTGTCTACATGGACAGAAGAGGTACTGTGTTATTCACAGAAAAGTATCATTCTGAGTTCATGGGAAATGTGCCACAGCATACAGTGCAGCACCCCCCGCTGAGTTCTGGGCTGTTAGTCACAGACTGCAGTGCCTACAATGGGCAAAAGTGAATTCTCAGAACAAAACCTTGGAACGATGTAAAAAGGTTGTCAGGTGTGACAAGTATCATTTTCTTTTCCATCATGTAGGCAGTATGGTACATTTACCTGGATGGCACCAGGTTGCACTATGGGAACAAGACATACTAGTAGAGGGAGTGTGACGCTCTGAAGAGTTTCTGTTGAGAAAACCTTTGGGCATTCATCTTAACGTTAATTTCATGAGTAACACTCAACTAAACATTTTCCGTCTTTACATGCCAGGTTGTTTTAATGTTTTGGCTCATTAGTGTATACACACACTTTCTAACGTACAAGTATACAGCAATATATAACAACAAACTTTCATTGTCTTATGCAGACTTTGTGTCTACAAGATGTGTGATGTCACTGTTGTCTATGAAAAACAGTTCAGAGTGAGACTGAGAGTGTTTCACAGAGCTGTGCGGACTGATGAATCATAATTTCAGTATGCATGGTGATGGTTCAGAGGTGTCTTTGAAGACGTTGTGATGCAAGTCATATTCATTGTGAAAAGTGAATTATTGCTCAGGAGTACAAAATGAAGTGTAGAAAAACAACATTTATACATAATATAGAAATGGTAATGACAATGCTATGATCATTAAAGGTCTAGGATTGCCTGTGTGTATGTGTGTGTGTGTGTTTATGTTTATGTAAACATATATCCTGTATTTGTGTCTTTCTCACAAATCTCACTTATTGCTGATTCCTCAGCCTTCTAGCAGTCTCTAGCAGTCGTGTTGCTGCATCTCTCTCTTGAGCTTATTTGCTCTTTTATATTCACCATTTCCCACTGGGAGATTTGTTCCTAGGTCTCCAGTGACTGTTGTGCATAAAAATCCCATCAGTAACAGAAACAGTCAAACCAGTCCCCATCCACCAACAAGTAAAAATCACAAAAATCACTATTTTAATTTTCTGTACTTGTGTTTGTGAATTTGATTATTTAATACAACGTGTCTTCAATATTAAAGCAGCCAGCAGGACAATGTCATTGTCTCACAGAAAGATTGTCTCACAGCCTCAGAGACTAAGGCTCAAAGTCTAGGCCTAGTCACTGCCTGTGTGGAGTTTGCATGTTCTTCCTGTGTATGTATGAGTTTCTTCTGGGTACACTGGTTTCCTCCCACATTCCAAAGGCATGTCTTCAGATGAACTTGCACCTCTAAACTGAATGTATGTGAGTTGGTGGACATGCAAACTGCGCTGTAAAATAAAATAAATGAACGTTGGCAAATACAGACTTATGCAGGAGTTTGAAATGATGATTTTCTAAGTGAAAAGAAGAGAATATATCTTGGATATGCTGCTTTCCTACAAATTTTATTGTCCATTAACAAGTCAGTTAAGTCCTTATAGAAAACAGAAGTAGATTTTCTATAGAGGTACCTGTGACCATTTTTCAAATTTCAGCATTAATGCAGTACGTACAGCAATGTCATATTTTAGTTTTTCTTTAAATAAAATGAACAACATTTTTGTTGTTGTACTTACATGTGTCTAAACAAGTACAAAAGCCTAAATTTTGATGACTCATTGTAAAAGCCGATCAGTAATATACACGTACACTGAAGCAGCAAAGAAAGCTATGAGAATGTAGTGGAATAGACAGAGGGTTAGAGAGTCGGGCTAGAAAGGGAAATAGAGCAGAAGAATATGGAACTGACATAAAGGAATCTCGGATAATTCGGCCTCAAGATAAGCGAGCTCTGAAAAACAGCAGACTACAGGATCGAGGGGTCGTTCCCATGGCAACCTTTACCCAGAAAGACCTGCGACCCTCTTGTTTCCTAATGCAAACCAAGCCTGGTTTGTAGGTCACATATGCCACCAACAATGCAATCAGGTCTAATCTGTCTTGACTTGTGGGTCATGAACTGAATCATGAAACTGCTTTTTATTACGGCTTATGTCAGTATTAGCATGGAAGACTGTAAGCTGATTTACAAATTATTACATTCGTAACATTATAAACATAATATGTAATAACTGATTTGTGCTCAGAGTGGAATTATTAATCTATATTTAATTGATACAGAATTCTCTTATGAGTATATTAATTTATATACAGTTTTCCACAAGACTATTCTGTGATCTGGTTATGTAAGTGCCATGATCCAGAGATGAGGGCTTAATTTGACTTATGCTCAGGTGCCCATGGGAACAGCAGCCTCCAGCATTAAGTCATGGCATGGAAGTGGCAAAGAACACCATTACAGCAGATACATTTTTGGCTGTGATGTGAGCTGTTGATAGAGGGCAAGTCGGTGTGTCACAGCTGGACTGAGAAGGATGAAGGATTAGAGAATGACTGGGCAAAAAGAGACGATCTACTGTTTCTGATGTTACATCTTTAAGGTGGAGCAATATAGTAGATACAGTATGTCTAATAGAGCACACAGTAAGTAAAGACAGTGTTGACTCACTGCAGTACTCAAGTATCTGACCCACACATATCACCAAACACACAGTAACACACCACAGTATGCAGTATAACTGCAGTTCTGAGAATGATCCACCCCCAAAATAATACCTGACCTGTTCTGGTCCTGATCATTAGAGAGGAAAGGGGACTAACAAAGCATAGAGAAACATATAGATTGCAGTCTGTAATTGTAGAACTACGAAGTGTTCCTCTATGGTATATGAAACTGACAAAAATAACCAGTGAATGTAAAAACAAGACCTAACAAAAACCTAAAAAGTGCTGTGTGTATAAGAGCAATGGGAAAAAAGTAAAACTACCCAACAAGGATATGGAAGTATACAATAAATTACTTTCAGTAAGTAACAATAGGCAAATCAGAGCACTACGGTTTCCAAACTTTGCAATATTAAAAAAAACATTCTATATTTTATATAGAGTATATAATCAATAAAAGCAAATAAGCTTATATTGTAAAATCAATATCAAATCATCAGAGTCCAGCCCTAATGCTGCATAACAAAAGCCTTCTCATAATACTGAGTGCCTTATTGCCCTGACTTGAGCACTATTTGTGTCCTCTGCATTATAGTATGTTCATTCAGCAGTGCCTCACTACTAGAAGAGGGATGACTTTCAGTTATATCTATGAACACAATATAAACTTTTCCACACATGGCTGTTTCTATTAACATCAAAATATAAAAGTGATTTTCAAATAAATCTGTGATCCTCTCTAAGCAAATACACACATGGCTCCCAACCATACATTCTATATGCAGGCCTCTGATATTAACATGCAGTGAGATGTGCCTAACCTTCTATTGGCATTGATTTAAATTGGAAAAATTGACCTCGCACACAGAGGTGACACAGGTTTGCTTTGTCTGACATTTCCAGGCCGTGAAAGAGCTTTCTATTAAGACTGCAATGAAGCCTGTAGTACAAGCAAATATTTCATGAGTAATTTAATATCTGGAGCATGGGCACGACCCAGTATGAATAACTGATACAGAGGACAGCACGGTACCACAGTCTTAAAGCCTATTCACAGTTAGTAGCACCGATACAGCTGGGTTAATTAATGCCATTTGAAATGTCTGAACATAAACTTAAAACATATCATCATGAAAATAGCCCAACATAAAAATCCATGCCCTGCATCGCTTTCACGTAGCCGAAGAGGCTGCCGAGGCTATGATATGCATGCATGCTCCGTAGGTGCATTCTGGCCTGGTTTAGTGTCACAAATGTCTAAATAGGGAGAGGAAAGGATGCAAGGGTTATGGTGGCAACAGCAACCCCGACCCAAGCCCTGCAGTGAAGTTAATTGGCATCCAGTTTGGGTAACACAGGCACTTGCACCTCCATGCTATAATTTCTATTATAAGCTCTGAATTCCTCTGACCATGACCACGATAAGTGTGGTTAAAAGGTGTAAATATATAAGTAACTAAATTCAGAAAACAATCCTTATGCACATAATCTTCGTCAGGGTCAAAAGAAAGCCGAGGTCTAGCTGGTGTCAAGTGGCTCAAGGCAGAAACAATACTAGACAGAGTGCAAATCCATTCTAGAGCACATACAACTCATACACCCAGAGTAAACCCACAGAGACCAGAGGAGGACATGCAAAGTCTACATAGGCAAAGTCTAAGGTCGAGATGGGGGTGGTGCCACTGAGCTACCCCATGCAAACAAACTGTATAAGATTTCAGAACCCATATTTCACCACAACTCCATCGGTGTCTGGTAATACATTTTTTTACTACAATGATTCGTAAATAAGTGTATATATTTTCACATGCACATTTAATACTCACTTTAATATTAAGACCTTCCTTAATTAAACTATATTTAAAAGACGATTAAAAATTATTGTATGCATTTGAATGTGTTTTCAATAACCATTTTAATATTGAAGTTTCTGTATTGGACACGTATTATGGAAACACTGGCTCAAAGCATGACTACAGTATGAACTAGGCACTGGTTTCAAACTCTCCCTCGTTCACAAGAGAAGGATCACATGAACTGTCTACAGAAAACCCACATTAAAACATATCCACAGGACCTCCACACAGATAGAAACAAGCCAGGGGAGTTGTGCAGCACCAGAACCTACCTGCTTCATCACTAGATTGCAGGGTAGAAGAATCTACTGCCCTCTGCTGAGACACGTTAAGTAGGATGCCACAAGTCTAAATGGACCACATTGGTTATGTACTGATGGCACCAAAAGTCCTTAAAGTTGTCAATGAAACAGAGCCTGGGTCCATTAAATGAAGTAAATTCACTAAACATGGACCAGTGAAGAGACCTGACTGAAAATGCTATTTTAATCAAATTTAATAGAAACTTTTAAATTACAAAGTATAGAATTCCCATAACAATCTGAGTGAAAAAGATAATTAATTCCTCTACACACATCCAAACAAGCATTTTCACTGACTCTCTAAAAAGTTAGAACCCAGTGATCTGTCTACTGACAATACAGTGTTAGGGGCCTGGAATTAAGGCTTTTTTGCTGGGCTGGACTGAGAGCAGCAGGATGGTGCTAGGCTAGGCTCACCATCTAGGCTGGTCAGTTTCCACAGATTTATTGTTCAGTATCCAGATGCAGGTCACAACTTTATTATACATCCCTGTCTTGCCCAGGTCATTTCTAGATGCTTAGCATAAAGAAATTTGTTATTATATAACATGTCCTGCCATTGACAGCCAGCCACAATCGACTTCATTTGCAGTGGTCAAAAATAGACTGGACAGTTTAGCCCCAATAAGCATAGCTTTTTACTCCAATATTGTTATCACTTATATATTATCATTAGTTTCAAACATATGATGAGCTATTTTTGTCAATGAGTGTATACCAACTATACAATAAAAGTTTGTATGAGCATCAAGTACATTAAAAAAAAATCCAAACAATTTCTTCGCTGACCTTGATGACCTTCAATTAGATTTTTGTTCAGTTCATTAATACAAAGGTCGGTGTATATTTCAGACACTACCGCAAGAAGCCAATAATATTATTTCATACTGATATTACTTTTAGGAACACAATTGGTACACTTATGTATGTATGTAGTATAAATTTAATTCAGTAAAATACTATAACGCTTGGAGTAGTTTTGTGCCAGTTGGTTAGTTATGTATTGTTCTTACTCAAAATCATAATAAAAAGCAATTACTGAAACATGGTGTATCATGTAGCTGACAAAACTGCTTAAAATAAAAAAGATCCAGGTTGGATCTCTGGTCGGGTTGATGTTAGTTTCTTTTGCGTTAGTTTTGTAAATCAGTAGAGATTTTTTTGCAAACTCAACCCTAAAAGTTTGTATTACTATTGAAAAATTATAGACTTGATTAATTGAAAACAAGTTTATCAATCATATTTTAAATCAAACAAAAAATAGCATCTACTAGAGTGTCAATTCCTCCCACATCCATCCATTCATTATACATACTATGACATTATGTACATTACTATATACAGTAATTTTATTTTGAATGTGCTTAGACCAGGTTAACCACAAGTCTGAAATAAATGAATTAAAAATAACTGGCCACCTCTGATGAAATATATGCAGAATCAGTTACTAAACATAGTATAGCAATAATATTTTTGGAAGAACAAATCCAATTGCAGTGACGTTGGTACATTGTATAAAACATAAATAAATATAGAATAAGATGATTTACAAATCCTTTTCAACCTATAATCAATTTGATACACTACAAAGACAATATAGGTAATGTCAAACAGATACACTTTATTGTTTTTTGCAAATATTTACTCTTGAAATAGATGCCTGCAACACATTCCAAAAGTTGGCACAGGGGCATGTTTACCATTCTGTTGCATCACCTTTCTTTTAAACAACACTCAATAAGTGTTTCTAAACTGAGGGCACTAATTGTTGATGCTTTGTAGGTGGAATTCTTTTCACAGGTGTGCAAGTTACCCATGCCAAGGGCACTTCTACATCACCACACCATTAGAGATGCTGGCTTTTGAACTTTGCACTGATAACAATCTGAACTGTCCTCTTCCTCTTTGTCCTGGAGGACATGACGTCCAGGATTTTCAAAAACAACTTGAAATATGAACTGTGTTACAAAATGATGCCGGTTTTTGATGCACTTCCACCTGAGGCATCGAAGGTCACATGCATTCAGTGTTGGTTTTCACACCTGCTGCTTTCTTGCAGAGATTTCTCCAGGTTCTTTGACAAAATTATAGACTGTAGACCCATCAAATTCCACAGGCATCCAATTCAAAATGAGTGAACATTTGCAAAAAAAAAAACCCAATAAAGTTTGAACATTAAATATCTTGTCTTTGTTATGTATTACATTCAATATAATTTGCACATTAGCATTGTGTGTATGCCATATAGCCACTAGAGTCAAATTCTGCCCTCTATACATATACATATAGAACATATATATGGCTTTAAGCAAACATTTTGAAATCCCTGGTTTTCTTTAAAAGGAAAAATACTCAGTGGGGGAAAAATGTATTTAACAAGAAAAATTTATATAAAATGTAATGTCTGTGGTATAAAAAACTCATCTGCCCCAATCTTTCCACATGCCAAATCATGCTTAATTTAATGTCATAAAAGGCATGTCTTACAATCTGCAGAAATGTGACATGTTTAAATTTGCAATCTGTGTCACCATATTAAACTGTCAGGATAGACACAAACCATTACAAGAGTAAAGTGAGCAGGCAGAATTTATGAAATCGATTTCCTTGTGGCTGATAAGCGTGAGGTGCTACAGGAGATTATGATGTAGACGCCTGCAGTTGGTGGAGTGGATACTGAGGAGTGAGGTTAGGATTACGTGACTGACAAGCAAATATAGCGATCAGACTACTGGCCTGTTAGTTTAAATGCACATCTAGAGAATTGAGCAATTTAGGACAAGGATAATGCTTTGTCTTTGAGTGTCTGAGGAGAGCATTTGGGGTAAGGAACAGTAAGTTAATATGATAATGAGAAAATGTTTATAATAATGACAGTATTGTTGCTCTTAAATATAACTGTTACAGCTTGAATTCAGCTGAGTAAAGCCATAACAAAATGTACAATCACTTAGAACTGCCATGTGAATTCTTACAAATTAAAATCTTGAGACCATATTAGGAAAAGAAAATGTTGATAGATTTTTATGTTGACAGCAATTTTACTAACAGATGTTGTCTTTGAAATATTTATTTCCTGCTACACAAGTGGAGACCAATTGAGATTTCAATATGAAGTTAACGTGGATTGAATTCAGCATGGTCTTCTTTCTGCTATTCTCCCTTGTCATGACTGGTTGCTTCATATGGCAGTACAGCCTTCCCAAGGCTAAACCAGGTAAATACTGCAAATATCTACAGTAATAAATAATGGATTTGTTTCATGTGATGAATGGCATGTTGAGAAATGTCCTTTCATTGCCTGGACATTTATTTGTACTTTGGCTTTGGCTTTCTGATCTCCTTAACTAATCGTTTGCAAAGGATTACAGAGTGACTTCACATAGAGGCTAACAGATTACTGAGTACTGTAATGCCCGATTACCACTTGAAAGAAGTAGAGGACAAGGGGTATAATATGATATATATATATATTACCCCTTGTCCTCTACTTCTTTCAATATATATAGCAGTCCAGAATGTTAGATGATGCACACAGAGGATAGTGTGACATTTAAATTATACCTTTTGGAAAATGACATAGAGATAAAAGATAAGGTAAAATAGCACTTTATTACCCCTGATGGGAAATGTTCCATCAGCAACTATACAATACAGACAGGATAATAATTATAGTGATAAATGTAGGATGAAATAAGCCTTTAGAAAATAAACACCATAATTATAATATACTATACACTACGCAGCATTCATATAATTTAACAATGTCAATAAATGCCAGCACTAAGAAGAGATACCTGTCTATAAATATACAGTGGGTACGGAAAGTATTCAGACCGCTTTAAATTTTTCACTCTTTGTTTCATTTCATTTAAATTCAAAAAGGTTTTATTGTTAAAGTTTTATTTCTCATTAATGTACACTCAGCATTCCATCTTGACAGAAAAAAGACACGTAAAACTTTTTGTGAATTTATTAAAAATGAAAAACTGGATAATCACGTGGTCATAAATAAATCAAATCCTTTGCTGGGACACTCCTATTTAACTCACAAACTGTCCATTTCTTCTTATCTTTCTTGAGATGGTTCTGCTCCTTCATTGTTCAGCTGTGTTTAATTGAACTGATTTGACTTGATTAGGAAAGGCACACACCTATCTATATTAGACCTCACAGCTCACAGTGCATGTTATTGCAAATGAGAATCATGAGGTCAAAGGAACTGCCCAATGAGCTCAGAGACAGAACTGTGTCAGGGCACAGATCTGGCCAAGGTTACAAAAAATTCTGCAGCACTCAAGGTTCCTAAGAGCACAGTAGCCTCCATAATCCTTAAATGGAAGATGTTTGGGACAACTAGAATTCTTCCTAGACCTGGCCGTCTTTCCAAACTGAGCAATTGTGGGAGAAGAGCCCTGGTGAGAGAGGTAAAGAAGAACCCAAATATCACTCTGGCTGAGCTCCAGAGATGCAGTAGGGAGATGAGAGCAAGTCCCACAAAGTCAATTATCACTGCAGCCCTCCACCAGTCGGGGCTTTTTGGCAGAGTGACCCGACGGAATCCTCTCCTCAGTGCAAGACATATGAAAGCCTGCATAGAGTTAGGCAAAAACACAAGAAAGACTCCCAGACTATGAGAAATAAGATTCTCTGGTCTGATGAGACAAAGACTGAACTTTTTGGCATAATTCTAAGCAATATGTGTGGAGAAAACCAGTCACTGGTTCATCACCTGGTCTATACAATCCCAACAGTGAAACATGGTGGTGGCAGCATTTATGCTATGGGGGTGTTTTTCAGCTGCAGGGACAGGACGACTGGTTGCAATTGAAGGAAAGATAAACGGAAAAAAACCTCTTCCAGAGTGCTCAGGACTTCAGACTGCGCCGAAAGTTCACCTTCCAACAAGACAATGACCCAAAGCACACAGCTAAAATAACAAAGAAGTGGCTTCGGAATAACTCTGTGACCATTCTTAACTGGCCCAGCCGAGCCCTGACCTACACCCAATTGAGCATCTCTGGAGAGACCTGAAAATAACTGTCTATCAACATTCACCATTTAACCTGATGGAACTAGAGAGGATCTGCAAGGAAGTATGGCAAAGAATCCAATATCATTGTGTGAAAAACATGCATAATTCCCAAGAAGATTCATAACTGTATGAGCTCAAAAGGGTGCTTCTACTAAATACTGAGCAAAGGATCTGAATACTTTTTTTCATTTTCAATAAATTTGCAAAAAAAAAGTTAAAATACTTTCCGTACCCACTGTATAGCAAAAATATACAGGGTGCGTCCAAAGACACACACCCTTGTATTTCGGAAACAAAAGGTTGAAATGCAATATCCGATTACTCCAGCACGTAATCAGTGAGGGGTGATATCTTTTAGGCTGTCTCTTGTGGTTCAAAAGTTATGGACACAGAAATTTCAAAACTTTTGTTGTTTATCACAGGTAACTGACGATTGAATTGATGATTCTGGTGTCTGAGGAATGCAGCTGATTTACATTAACAAAGAAACCCAAAAAGGCCACCAATTTCACACAGCACGGTTGCATTCCTCTTAGCCATATCCCGAGAAACCAGGACTGTGGACGACAAGTCACCTGGTGGTCACCTAAAGACTCCTACCGTCAAAGAAACCTGAGAAATGGTTTTGGCAGCCTTTGTGAAAAGTCCATAACACAATGGATTTGTATGTATTTGGAATATGGGAGGAAATAAAAAGACCTGGAGCAAATCCATTCAGACATGGAGAAGAGCAAATAGAGCATACAGTCGAAGTCTGAAGTCGGGATAAAAACCAAGGATCCCATAAACTGTGAACTGAACACACTGCTTGTGACAGCACTGGAGCCCTGATCGTCACATGTAGAAAACAGTTAAAAACTGGTTCCTAGTTGAACACATTTCTCTGTAAACTTTAACTCTGCTCAATTTCATAGCTGAAACTAAAATCAAGGACAAAGAAGAGAAGCTATGCCCACGTTTCCCAGAGCCTGTACCTCTGCAGCATCCAATACCGGTCATCATGGAAGCTCTTGAAAAGGTCAGGTGAAGTTGTGTGAAATGTAGCGCGATGATTTTACAGTCATTGTGAATAAACTGTTTAATGCTGCCAATATACACTGTTGAGCAAAAGCACTATACCTACAGTATATAAAAAAATAATACGACCAGATCATAAGTGATCTGTTTGGACACTGGGTCTTGCCATAAAGGGGGTGTAAAAGTTGTTGATTGCTAGACATGTCTTCATACCACATGGAACCTGTATGACTCACTTTAATATTGTAATCACTTACATATATCATTGCATTCAATGTACAATCAAATCTCATCTTATATCCAGGCTAGAGGCAGCCTAATTGGGTGCTAGAACCTCTCCCCAATAACCTTTCCCCATGCTTTCACTTTAGTATTGTATGCATTCATACAGGTAAAGTGTCATTTGATTTCAACTTCTTGGTCTGTTATTTTCTTTTTGTCAGTTTAGTGTATCTGCTCATAAATATCACTTTCATGCCCACGTAATCCAATTCAGGATCCTGGGAGCTGGGTCCTAACAGGGCACAAGGCATACACCACTAATGGACACTAGAGACATTAATTAGCCTAACACATGCCTTTGGAATGTGTGAGAATCAGAAAACCTTAGGATATCAAATGCAAACACAGGTCTCTGGAGCTGTAAGCTCTAATCGCTGTACTATTGTACAATAAATGTACTTAAAATATTTAGAAATAATGTCTGTTGAAGATTAAATCAAACTTACTAAAATTTTTATTCATTGTTATAATTTCAGTGTACAGGAAAAAAAATCTTACAACAAAACTTTTGATATCTAGGTCGATTCCCTTTTGAGATCGAGTTTTGATGCAACAAGCCTACCAGCAATCTCATCCATTGTCATCTACAACGACTCTGTACTGTGGAACGGAAATTTTGGAAGAAGAAATGCAAGTGATCCAAGGTCTGCACCACCAAACGAGTACACAGTCTATAGGTGAGGAAGCGGCACAGTAAGCTTGCTTTGTTTCTCATTTCTGGTACGCCATTTCATGATCATCTTATTAACTAATCATTCAGACCCTAGTTGAATCAATATTCGTATGGCTTATGCACATACCAAATATTCACAACAAGATATTGAAGTTTGAGTTATCCTAGTTCTCAGTTATAAGCTATGTCCCAAATATTCACACCGTGACATTTTAATAATACAGAATTGCCAGTGTGTCCAAGATCTTCCCTGTCCTGATGCTGTATAAATTGTGGGAGGACGGTAAAGTGCAATCTCTTGATGATCCATTGGAGAAGTATGTGAACTTTACCATTAAGAACCCTCTGGGACAACGGTCACACACAGCATTCACAAGCAAGGAAAGGACACATTTTCGGACTCCTTCTGTTACTCTCAGAAGAATGGCCAGTCAGTTATCAGGTCAGTCTGTGTTTATTACATAAGTAGTACAGACAGTACAGTGTCCAAGTTCAAGTGTCCCTTTTAAATACTAACTTTTTGTTATCTTCCAGCTTGAAAACTCATTAAAACAAATGTATTACCAATTTTACATACACATATTTACCATACAGGGTTCAAGTAAAGAGAAAAAGGCAATATTTCTGAATGTCAGAAATTCAAATGTTGAATCAGTTCATTTGGACAAAAGGTTTTGTGGGAGAAACATTTCGTCACTCATCTAAGTTGCTTCTTTGGTCTCAGCTAGTTGGAAAACTTCCCCAATCTTTTAAGCATCACATTTGCATAATAGCTCATACCAGCACCATCACAGAACTATGCAACCGTTGATCAGTTAATCTGTAGATTGCTGTAGATTGTAATATATCAATGGAAGGGGCTATGTGTGCCATTCATACAGTATTACGGAAAAGCTATGATTATATGAGGCTTCCTCCTTGGTTCCGTGGGTGTTCTATTTTTACAAAAATGGCTTCTTTTACTCTGGGTTCAAACCAGCGTTGCTCCCTATTAAGGATCTGCACATCTTCATATTGCTGGTATCAGTAATTATGTAAATATCCTGCATATTTTCCAACTTCTGTAGACTGTAGAAGTCACTGTCTTTACCTGAATCATTGAATTGGATGCATCAATTATTCAATATCAATTTGAGTTCTGAAAAGTATTTACAAATGATCGATTCGAAAGAGGTTTGAAAATCCCCATGATTGAACACTTTGTATGCATACCTTTTGCTTTAATTCCAGCCACCAGTCTATTTGGATATGCATTTACCAGCATTGTACAGCTAGGTTAGACTTGCAAACATAATGTTCAGCCATTCTTCCTTAATTGTTCAAGCTTAAATTTAGGCTTATACAAATAAAGTAGAGCTTTTGGGCAGTTTGTGAACTTTTAAAAAGTTCAATATTTCTGAATAAATATGACCTAACATCATCAGATTTTCACAAAACACAATTAAACAAACAGGGAAAACCTTTTATACTTGGTCATGTATCTATTTAGGAAAGTATAATAGACGTGTGTTGCAAAACCTGCCACAAAACAATTGAAGTAACCGTTGATCTGTCCTGCACACCAGGTTGGAGGAGTCTTAAACCATTCCTCTGTAGAGATGAGCTTCTGGGATGTTGATGGGTTGGTGAATTTTCACAATTGAACTGCTTGATTCAGTTTCTTCCACAACATTTCTTCTGGATCAAAGTCTAGATTTGGCCATTTTAAATATTAGCATCATACTTTTTCTGTGGTAGAATGACCTGGGCACTCAGGGTTGTTGTCTTGCTGCATGCTCTTATGACATTCTGTTTACAGACAAATGTCCTAACATTTTCCTTTAAAATTAGCTCTTCAGAAATCATTTCCCCATGAGTAATACCAAGCCATTCTGAAGCAGATGCAGTAAACCATGTTACACAGATGGATACTGCCCTATAGTCTTTTCTCCAGGTATAATTTAAACAAAAAACATACTTTGGTCTAATTCAACATTTTGAGTAGCATTCTGGATTATTCACATGATCTTTGTATATTTACTACTTTTTGTTGAGCAGTGGCTTTTTTGCAACCTGATAATTTGTGATGATTTGTGGTTTACAAACTTTCAAGCTTGCAATTCAGATTCTTATGTCCAAAACAGACCATACATTTTCATATTTACCTATGCGTCTTTACACAATTTATATGACACTATAAATGCCACTATAATAAATAACATTTTTGAACCAATGCTTGCATTAAACATTTCGTAATAACAATTTATAATAGCGTTATATTATTTACTGCAGGGTTGCCCAGGAGACTCAGAGGGACCAGTCTACTCTGGAAAGGGCAGACTCACGAAGCAATTGCTTTATTGCAAGATGATGTTCTTGTGGCAGACCCTGGAACAAAGTATGAGAACAAAATGGGTTATTTGAAATGTGTATATATGCCCTGACTTCTCACAGCTAGACAGAGATACACACACACAGACACACACAAGTCTACATACAGCAGACATGCGCAACTGCCAACAGCCACCACACACACAGCTCTCAGAGGCTACTTTGGATAGTGTACCACTTGGTGAGATATTGTTGAATGCTACACATGCCTCTATGACACATTTGATCCTGTAGATCCACGACACTCATAGTTTGCAGAAGCTGCGGCTGGTGCCCCAGCCGGTTTCATAATGGTCGATGGGCAATAAATCTGGAAACTAGGCAGGCCAAGGAAGTGTTGTAATCTTGTGGAGACGTTCCTGGGAAACCCTTGATGTGCTTACTCATGAGAGGCAACACATAGCCACAGGATGTCCTGTACATATTGCTGAGCTATTATTAATACTCACTAGAGCTTCGCAGGTTGCCACTGGCATCCTCTTTCACTCCTCCATGACAACATCACAGAGCTGGTAGATGTTAGAGACCTTGCACTCCTCCATAGATACTCAATAGGGTTTAGGCCTGGAGACATACTTGGCCAGTTCGTCACCTTTACCCTCAGTTTCTTAAGCAAAGCATTGGTCAATATGGAGGTTTGGGCTTGTTATAATGTTGGAAAATTCTGCACGGCAGCCCAGTTTCTGAAGGAAGGGCATCAAGCTCAATTTTAGTATGTCCCATTGACAGGTTGCCATTCATGGTTACCTCAATGAACTGCAGCTTCCTAAAAACTGCAGCACTCATACATCCCCAAACATTGACGTTCCCACCACAATGCTTTGTTGTAGGGAAGACACACTTGTCTTTGTATTCCTCACCTGGTTGGGGCCAAACATGTTTGAAGATATCTAAACCAAATAAGTTTATCTGGGTTTCATCAGACCACAGGACATGATTCCAGTAATAAATGTAATAAATTTGCAAACTGTTTGCAAATTTTCTTGTGCATCAGCTTTACAAAAGGCTTCCTTCTGAGATGACAGCCATGCAGACCAATTTGTGGTGTGTGGTCTGAGCACTGACAGGCTGACCCCCACCCCTTTAACCTCTGCAGCGGGCAGTGCGGTGGCTTGGTGGGTAGCACTGCTGCCTCACAGCAAGAAGGTCCCGGGTTCCATGAGTGGGTGGAGCGGTCTAGGTCCTTTATGTTGTGGGTTTACTCTGGGTGCTCAAGTTTCCTCTCATAGACCAAAGACATTCGTGTAAAGTTAATTGATTACTCTAAAGTGGCATCGACTTTTGTGTATATGTATGACTAGTCTTGTGATGAACTTGTATATGGATATAACCTTGTGTGTCACTGAGATGGCCACTGATGCCGATAGCGATGTTAAAGAAGCCAAATAAACAAACAAACAAACAAACAAACCACTGCAGCAGTGGTGGCAGCACTTCTATTTTCAAATGCTAATTTCTGTATATGATGCTGAGCATGTGAACTTCGTTGGTTGATCATGCTAAGGCCTGTTTGTTAAACCACGGTATGGTCTTGGCCACCGTTCTGCAGCTCACTTTCAGTGTTGGCAATCTTCTTATAGCCTAGGCCATATTTATGTAGAGCAACAATCCTTTTTTCAGATACTCAGAGTTCTTTAGCATGGCATGCCATGCTGAACATACAGTGATCAGTATGAGAGAGTGTGAGAGTGATCAAACCAAATTGAACACACCTGCTCCCCATTACCATCTGAAACCTAAATTGGCACAATTTGGCCATTTTCACTTAGATGGGTAATCACTTTTGTTGCCAGCATTTTAGACATTAATAAGTTAATTTAAAGGGCACATTAAATTTACTTAATATATAAGCTGTAGACTGACTACTTTACATTGTAATTAAATAGTTACAAAATGTGAGGGGTGTACTCAGTTTTGTGAGATTGTATGTGATCATCACACCCGCAGATGGGTCAGTGTGTCAGTTCACGCCAAAGGCAGCACTAACAACGAGACCTCCATACTCAAACCCAACCATTGTCGAATCCCAAACATAACTTGAATATATCTCTAAAGATGATACGTTTTCATTCCATAGCAGTTCAGATTTCTCATTCATAACTAAAACAAAGGAAACAGTTGCTGCATGTCAATGGCAGGACAGGTAATGTACTCAGTGAAAACAAATGTCCTTCTGCTAAGCATCTACAACCAGTCTGGGGAGCGACAGCAGCATGTACTGAAGTGCCACCTGTGTCTGGTTGGATGGTGGGAAGTTATCCAGAATGACCATACCACTTGTCTCACAAATGTCTTTGTTTCCCTATCCGGTGGGTGGGTTTCCCTTTTGAGTGAGGTTCCTTTCAAGGTTTCTTTCTTTTTTTTAAAGTGAAGTTTTTCCATGCCTCACTTGCCTTTGGCTTGCTCAAAAGAGGCACAAACCTGAATTTCTTTAAAGCTGACATGTGGGAACACCTATTTGAAAATCACTATACAAATACCTTTTGATTGACTGAGAATCAGCCATGGTAGCAACTCATTGCTTTTAGGCATGTATACACGCTCAAGCCCACATATTGAAGCTCAAAATGAGCATCAGAATGAGAAATAATGGTTATGTAATTTACTTTGAATGTGCCATTGTTGTTGGGGCTACATAGACTGGTGTCTAAAACTAATATCGCTATGGTTTACAGAAAATGTACATTTAGCAGACATTTATCCAGAGCGACTTACAACTTATACAGTTTAACAATTCAAGCAACCGTGGATTAAGGGCCTTGCTTAAGGACCCAACTGTGGCAGCTTTTGGTGGGGATATGAACTCTGGACCATCAGGTCTAGAGTCCAGTGTCCAGTACCATAATCACTAGGCTACCATAGTGAATAATGCAGCAGTTCTCTGAGATTAATGTCTTACTGATGCCAGGAATCAGAGGAGAATGAACAGACTGTTTGAGGTCACAGAAAGGCAACAGTAACCCAGTATTCCTTCTTCTTCTTTGTCCCCAGATGTCATTACAGTAACCTGGCTTTCCCCCTGCTAGTAAACGTCTTGGCAGAAAAGGTGACAGGAACTGATTATGAGAGCTGGTTGTCTAAAAATATCCTCCAACCATTAGGTATGGAGGACACTGGCTTTCGCATCACAGGAGAGACTGAGCGACAGATGGCAGTTGGGGTTTACCCAAGTGGGAAACCTGCACCTCTTTATGATCTTGGCTGGTACAGGCCATCAGGACAAATGTACTCCACTGCAGCAGATATGGCCAAGATGTTGATGGTACTTTTGGGGGTATATAATCAACGAATTCTACAGGAGAACACTCTCAAAACAATGTTAACTCCTCTCCTACACTGTGATGGCAGTTACTTTGCAAAGCAAACAGGCACTCCATGGGAGGTATATGAACAGCTGGAATATGAAATTATGCGTAAGGATGGGGACATAGATGGCTATGCTGCAATGTTTTCTCTTGTTCCAGGCCTAAAGCTGGGCTTGGTTATTCTAATGGCTGGCAACAAACCTACTGATGTGGACCTCGTGACCAAATCCTATAGTTACCTCATCCCTGCTATGGAAAGCGCCTTTAGAAATGCACCTCCTGTTCTCATTCCTCCTCCTGATCCAGTTCCTTATGTGGGCTACTTCACCTACAGCAACATGACATTCTATGAGATCAAAGCCAACTCTACTGGTGTGCTAATGATGCAGCAGTTTGGGCCACACATGGACGAAATAGTTTCTTCAAAGTACAGCACATGGTGGTTGACTTATTTGGAGCACAGGGTATTCAGGCTAGTGTTTGGAAAGGAGTACCCATGTCAGTTAAAGTTCAAGTCTACATCTGTCTCACTGGAGACTCAGGACAGGCAGCTGTTAAACTTCTACAAATTCAACAAGAATGGACTTGCTGCTGGATTTGATGCTCCAGGTTTAAACACTTATAAAGTAATGCGAATGCCACGCAAACCGGTTTTTACCAGTGGGTCATAAAATATGTAAATATGTGTGTGTATATATATATATATATATATATATATATCGATTTAATTCTTGCCTTACACAGTGCATGTGCACAGTGCTTGACCTGCAATATATAACTGCTTAAATAAGTCCTATAGCATATAGTTCAGTAACACTTTTAATGCCGCAAATTCATTAAGGCCACAAAAATGTTCAGATATCCATACATACTGTATATGTATTTACTTTGTAATAGTGGTCATATATGATTATTTTTATTGCTGTGTAATAAAATCCATTTAAATTTTGATGCATGTGCGTTTCATATATAATGTGCACCAAAACTAACAAAAGAGGGTGGTGAAACAATTTTAGCATTTGGAACAAAGCGAATATAAAGTCATTTATGCTTTCATAATGTACACACTTTATCAGATGCAGAATCTTAAGCAGTTCCTGAAGATCTGGGTTCAATGTCCTCACTGGACTTGCAACATGAAGCTCAGGTGAATGTAACAGGACCCTGAGATGGACTGATGTCCTATCTGGAGAACACTTTTACCTGCACCCAGTGAGCATTCAGTTCTCTCATAAGTTGGACATAATCTGTAGCACATGATCAATTGCCTCAAACAGCTAACAAATAGTTCACTCCAGTTTTATTTTACTGCACTAAACCCCTTTAAAAAGCAACACAGGCCAAATTATTAATATCAAAAGATTGACAGGGGTAGAGCCCAAGACAGGGGAATAAGACACCATGAATAAGCCTCAGCTCAAGTTCAGTTCAATTCAAGGCCATGAATTTTAATTTCAGTTACAATGGGTGTATCTTTATCTTTCAAGACAAGCATCCCCGAACTATGAATTGGATTGTTGTTGGATAACTATTGGCATATTAGCTTAACTAGCTAACCAACCTACTTCTTTAAACAGTGTTTGAAGTAATGATTTGGAAGACATCTTGGCATTGTGGCTGAGGATGAATGTCTCAGAAAAATTAAAACAGCAACAGGGTAAAACATCACTGGATACATAGGAATACTGAAACTATTATAATATGAGGTTCCGAGACTGAATTTGAGTAGAACAACTCTAGAAACTTCCAACACTTGTCATGCAAGTACATACAGTAGGTACAGAAAGTATTCAGACCCCTTCATCACTCTTTAAATTGATCACTCTTTGTTTCATTGCAGCCATTTGCTAAAATAAAAAAAGTTAATTTTATTTCTCATTAATGTACACTCAGCATCCCATCTTGCCAGGAAAAAACGTAGAAATATCACATGGTCATAAGTATTCAGACCCTTTGCTCAGTATTTAGTAGAAGCTCCCTTTTGAGCTAGTAAAGCCATGAGTCTTCTTGGGAAAGATGCACC
>JAUZST010047785.1:0-25415 GCA_034779995.1 Parotocinclus haroldoi | reverse complement strand
TATATATATATATTAGGACAAAGAAAAAAAGAAAGAAAGGAAGAAAAAAAGAAAGAAAGAAAATCAAATAAAGCAAAATAAATCAGAGCTTAAATCTATTGCAGGGCATAAACGTACTCATGCACACTGCATTGGGACACTTTAGACACACCAGTTAACCCAAGACATGTCTTTTGAAATTGTAAAGAAAATAGAAAAAAGATTACTATAAGAAAGCTCACACCAACATGGGGAGAACATACAAACTCCATACAGGCAGAGTCTGGGTTGATAATCGAACAGGGGATCTTTAGAGCTGTGAGGCAACTGTGCCAACTAGTGTTCTATTGTGCCATCCATATTGATATTACATACATGTACATGTTTGCTATTATGATGATTACTGGTTATACTTTTTATAATTTTATACTTTAAATAAAGTTATAAAGCTACATTTTCTAACTTCACTGGAAGATGATTGTGCTTGTTTGGATAAATAAATCCTTGAAATGAAGCTACTTAATCAATACAATTTCCTTAGTAGTAGTGCACAACATCTACAAATAACACAATTATAATCTTCAACATATAGTATATAGTATTTTATAATAATAAGTTATAAAATAAGCTAAGTTACTTTAATTCATAGCTGCTATTAGTTAAGCCATTACAAGCGATACATTAAAAAAACATTTAGGTCAGATAATTCAAGACCTTACTGTCACACCAACAAGTCTTGATTGTTTACATTTTTTAATACCATTCACCTTATATAACCTTCCTGCTGTAGGTACGTAATTAAATTATACAATGCTAAATTATAAAATGTTATTTTACATTACTTTGATTTCACAATACATACAGATAAAGTCTCCAGCTCGGCATACAAATACATGCACACACACTACAATGTTATGCACAGTCAAATAAGGCAAAAGTACATATTCCTACAAAGTGAAACATCATGGCTATAGCAAGTAAAGTCAATTTGGTGCCACACTAACATACAAGGGTACATACCATGCACACTGGATGCTCTCTACCTCAAAAGGCCTCCTATGTCACCAATACAATAGACCCACTGATCAATGCGGCTCTGAGCAGTTGGCAGTCTGTGCGCTCATTTCACCTGTCTAATCCAAGCAGAGCAACTGCTAGGAGGAAGAGGGGGGTCACCAATAAACAGGGAACCTGAGATGCCATCAGTAGAAACCAGCATCTACATGTGTACACACCCACATAGGTGCACACATACATATAACCCAAACCCTAGTATATAATTTAAAAGGAGCTAAAAAAAAACGGAGTTGACAAAAGTTGAATAAGTTGTTAACACTTTATTTCAAGTAAAACACAGAACAGTTTTATGGTATGTAGTGATAAGGTCATTTTCAAATTCTCAAATGTCAATAGAAAGAGGTAAGCCCCCATGTTGGCAAACAATGGGGGTGTATAAACTAAGATAATAACTTAAAGTTGAAGAGATCAGTGCAGTTACAGTGCAGTAACAGTCACAAAGAAGAAACAATGCTCCATTTTATAACCCCAAATCAGAAAATGCTGAATCGGAGATTTAATTTAAAATTAGGGGATATTTCAAAATGAAATCGAGGTAGCACTAAATTAATAAATAAAATAATTATAATAAAATAAAATAATAAGATTTCAACCCATTGTTCGGGTATTTGGTTTATAACATCTGTATCAGCATCTATGGCCATTTCAATGACTAACACAAGATTATACACAAGGTTACATAAAGACCAGTTTGGCGTAATTAGTTACCACCAAATGGATGTCTTTTAGACTGACAGGAAACATGATTACCCAGAGTAAACCCAAGCAGAAAAGGGAAGAACATGAAGAATCCACACATAAAAACCTGGACCACTAAATCATGGATTTACCATGGAATTAACCCCAAGACGTGTCTCATGCTACCCACTGAGCCACAATACTGCCCTTTGATTTTAAACAGGTGATGTCCAGAGGTGGTTGTAATCAAGATTTAGTACATAATCAGCATCAGATAAAGAGTCTTTAATGAGCATAGATGGCTAGAGGATCTCCAGTCCATGAGTTCCACAAATGCATGACAAATTATGATCCCTCAGATGCCACAGCATCGAGAACTGCCAATCAACAATAACTGATATAAACACATGCACAAGGGAGCACTATTAGAAACCTTTGTCAAGCACTACAATATAGAGTTACATTCACAAACGCCACTTAAAACATTACTGTGCAAAAAAGAAGCCTCAAGTTAATTATGAGCAGAAATTGCCTTGATTAATCTGGGCTTGGCGGCATGTGGGATAGACCATGAAATGTGGAAATGCAAATGTGTCTTGTGGTCAGATGAATCAATATTCCAGGTGTTTTTTTTGGAATCCTCAGTTCCAACATCTTTTAAGTGCCCTGAGAAGGAATGGCAACATTAGAAAGTGGTAAATGCTTTGCTCTCCCAACTCTCCCAGGAATTGTCATTAATTAACAATGGAAATGAAACATCTAGGGTTCATACTGTCTGCAATAAAATTCAATTCAAAGTAAATGTAAGAAACACTGCGTGTTTTATATGCATTTCCATACTGATTTTATACTTTTCTGATTTGAGGTTGTAAATATACTGTCCTAAAGCAGTACATTAAACATGACTGGAGGTTCTAACAAGCTAAGAACCACATGTATATTACAGCAAATTCTAAACACACCAGTTGATTTACAAGTATTTTAACACTTCTTATTGTAGCTTGATTATACTTTATGATTAATGATTTATGATTATAAAAAAAACAAATGTATACTTGCTCTCGCACTACACTTTAGGTTAACACCATTACGCGGATCAGTGTTTCAGCTGAGCACTGTTCAGTCTAGAGAAGATTAAGAAACTGTCACAGTACAAAGACTGCATCTCAAATTGCCCTGGTACATTCACTCACTGTAGAGATGAATGCTTACATCTGACCTCCGACCATCTCCTGCTTAAATCAATAACTCATTTATGCAATATTTGCCAGTCAGAAAAACAATGATAAGTATATGGAAAAACAGTAAAAAAAAAAATAAAATTATGCTAACGTGTATTGCCCACATGTTTGATATCACAGCCATACTCACAACATTATCAAGATCAATTTTTAATCTTTCTTTTTGCGATTCCTTCATAAAACAGTTGGCAAATGATTATTTTCTCACCTGTGCTCATTATTTTATATGAATGTGGGTAAGTGAACGGCTAAGTGGGAGGATCGGGAACACATACTATTTTTGGATGTGACTAAGGATATAAAAATTGAAACTAAAAAATAGATACACAAGTACAATACTTCTTTTTTTCATTTTTATTAAAACAATGATAATAATAATAAAATAATAATATAAAACATTATTTTATTAACATATAATGCTTTATACTTAATACTTGAATACATTAATACTTGTCTATGATATGATTTCTAAACAAAAATAAATAGTTAGTACTACACACTGTCTTTATTACATATTCCTGACACTTGCAGTGCATGAAGATAATCATCATACTACGTCAAAGTCCTAACACTTCAATCTACATTACTTTTTTTGTTTGTTTATACAGCTAAATCGTTTACACAATATAACCCTTAACAACAATGGAAAAGCAACATTATGAAAAAAGTAAAATATCTGGTTTGGATGAGTGATCAGTCACAGAGAAGTTACTGTAAATATATTATTCTCAGACACAGTTCTAGACCACACATCATTGTAACTGGATACTGCCTGACATCCGTAGTAGTTTTTTTTGCTTACATCAGAAAAAAAAAACAGTTTCTTGATGGTTCTGCTTGTTAACACAAAATAATGCATTATGGCATTATGATTTGTCCATTCAAAGGCCATTCACTGTTTTATCTTAAAAACAAAAAAAAAACTGATCATCAAAGATGTTGCTCTACATTTCAAGCCTCTTTTATGTTTATGTTACTACTTATATGTTGAATGTTTATGTTTTTATATGGTGAGTTATATTTATAACAGGTATTATTGTTGTTATTATGTTGTTACTTATATAATACTAGATGAATCATTTTGCCATGATTAAATTAAAAGTGTTGTGTTTGTAGCCATAAGTGAAAGAGCAAACTAGATCATAGAAAAGAATTGCAGCTACAAGTACATGACTAGCTGTGTCAACCATGTATGAGGTGACACTACATCACCAGCTTTAATAATTCAGCACTTCCAAGGAGCCCTGAATGACCTGGTACTGAGGCTTCTGTAAACAAAGGACTTGGCCATTTGCTATACTAGTGTTTTACACACTTGAATAACTGGTCAGTTTCTTAATCAAAGTGTGAACCGACTTTGCAATAACCATATAAAATAGTTATTAAACTTGTAAAATGGACAGAAATATATTTAGATAGCATTAACTTGACATCATCCTGGGACAAAACATGTGAATATTGACATTAAATAGCCGCTATTTAGGTTATAGAGTTTATTTCAGTCTGATTTAATCAGATTCCGATATGATGTCAATTAGGTAAGCAGGAATATAAAGCACCTTCTTCCAGAAGCACAAATCAATTGCTTATCTCAGTTTAATATATGGCAATCAAGCAATTCAAATATCCGATAACAATATTAATGGCAAAAAAACAGACGTAGATATTTTAGCAAATTCATTAAAAAAGAAAAACTGAAATATCACATGGTCATAAGTATTCAGACCCTTTGCTCAGTATTTAGTAGTAGCTCAGTTTAGCTGGACTGTCAGGTCTAGCAATAGTTCTGGTCGTCCCAAACATTTTCTATTTAAGGATTATGGAGGCCACTTTGCTCTTAGGAACCTTGAATGTTGCAGAATTTTTTTGTAACCTTGACCAGATCTGTGCATTGCCACAATTCTGTCTCTGAGCTCCTTGGGCAGTTCCTTCGGCCTCATGATTCTCATTTACATTGACACGCAATGTGAGCTGTGAGCTATACCTTATATAGACAGGCGTGTGCCTTTATTAATCAAGTCCAATCAGTTCAATTAAACACAGCTGGACTAAAATGAAAGAGTAGAACCATCTTAAGAAGGATAAGAATAAATGGACAGCTTGTGAGTGAAATATTAGTGTTACAGCAAAGGGTCTGAATACTTATGACCATGTGATATTTCAGTTTTTCTTTTTTAATACATTTGCAAAGATTTCTACATGTCTGTTTTTCTTCTGTCAAGATGGGTTGCTGAGTGTACATTACTGAGAAATAAAATGAACTTTTTTGATTTTAGCAAATGGCTGCAATGAAACAGTGTGATACATTTAAAGTGTCCTAAACTGTACCCTCTTGAACACTATTGCCTATGGGCTAATGGTGTGCCAATAGCTCAGCAGAAATATAAATCAGTAGTGCTGTTTTCCTCCAGGAATACATATAGTTAACATACTGTATCTAACTTAATTTAGGGCTGTCAAACAGCATACTTAATCGGCCGCAGTGTTGCTTGGATTTGACAGTAAAAAATACACATAAAACGTGCCACATAGCATATGAGTAAATATATGATTAAAATGCTTTTAAAAGACATTTATTAGTGCTACAGTATTGCTACATGCCCCATTTGTTACTTAGTAATAATTAACACAAAATCAATAGCAATTACCAGAGGAATACTTTAAATGAAAGAACTAGCATGTGCAAGTAACTTTTGTGTGTTGTTGTGATTCATCTGCTGTTGTACAGTATATAATATAAATATATATGGGAGTGTCCTAAATTGTGCCCTCATAATCTCTGTTGTCTATTGGCAAGTCAAGTCAAGCCAATTGGTTTTATTGTCAGTGAAACAAAATGAAGTTCCTCCAGGACCAAGGGGCTACATAAAACAAAAGACTACACAATACTACATAAGTGCACATGTGCAGTCGCATGTGCAATGATGCAAGGCAATTTACAATAAATAGTCTACACAAGTCAATGGACAATGAATACAGGGTGGGGAACAGTGCAGTCCGTATGGTCGAACATGGAACATGTGATTAACGTAGTTTTAAAAATATTAACACTAACATGTTATTAACATGTTTATTTTGTGTAGTTATCTGGTCTACCATCTGGTCTGCCACAGTCATTATCAGCAGTGGCTATAGGTGTGTTCTTGAAGGTTTAAAGGCTATAGCTTAAAGATATATATGTTATGGCAATGAATAATGTGAAAGGAGATTTGGAAAGGGTGTGGATGAATAATGCATGGAACAGTTCTTGAGTCTCCACTCAAGAGCACTGGGTAAATGGGCTAAGCTTCACTGGCCAGCACGGTTGGATAAGCAGCACACGGATAGGCAGCTCCCTACATATACAGTGTCCAGTTCTACCATTTATTACTTGAGTACAGTAGTCATATCTTGCCTGAAGGCCACAAAATGTCAGTTTATGTCAATCAGTCACATGCAGTTTTTGAGGTCTGAGGTCCCTATTAATCAGCAATCTTAGGCTTTCACTGATCCTTTATCTCTGTTTCATTACATCTAAACATGGATATTTCATTTTCCATGCTGCAATAGGTTCATTAATTCCTTTGTCAGCATTAAACACTATTAATTCATTTCACAATATGACTGGAAATTGTCTTTGCATTTCAATAAAAGATTGCATGCATAAGAAATTTTCTCTGAGTGGGTATTAACACTAGAGCTTACCCTTAGTATTTGGTACTGAGTAAGTGGCAATCCTAGTACTGTAGGAAGTAAAGTCAGCTACAGTTGTGCTCATAAGTTTACATACCCTGGTAGAATTTGTAATTGTTTGCCCGTTTTTAAGAGAATATGAATGATAATACAAAAACCTGTTCTTTGATTAATGGTTAGTGGTTTGGTGACGCCATTAATTAGCAATTAATTAATTAACCCTTTTTAAATTATAATGACAACAGAATCAACCCAAATTACCCTGATCAAAAGTTTACATACCCTAAAAGTGCTGGCATTATAACATACACAAAATTGACATACGCAGGTTTTAATAGTTACTAAAAGTAACCATCCTCACCTGTGATCCATGTGCTTATAATTAGTATGGGTGTATAAAAAGTCATTGAGTTTATGGCCAATGCCACAAAGCAGCCCGCTTACAATATCCCAGACAGCACAGAGACAAACCTCAACATTTGTGGAACAAAATTATTTAGAGTGATGAGACCAAAATGTAACTTTTTGACAATCGTGGACTGTGGATGACCGGATGGAAGTCATATTCAGTGATGAATCTCGAATTTGCATTGGGCAAGGTGATGATGCTGGAACTTTTGTTTGGTGCTGTTCCAATAAGATTTATGCAGACAACTGTCTGAAGGCACTGGGGAGATGACTGCCATTACGTCTTTAATAAATGCTCAGGTTTACATTAACATCTTGGACACTTTACTTATCCTGTCTATCGAAAGGATGTTTCGAGATGATAATGCATCTTGCCATAGAGCAAAAACTGTGAAAACATTCCCTGAAGAAAGACACATAAGGTCAATGTCATGGCCTGCAAACAGTCCGGATCTCTGTCCAACTGAAAATCTGTGGTGGAAGTTAAAGAAAATAACAAGGCTTCAACCTGCAAAGCTGATCTGGCAACAGCAATCAGAGAAAGCTGGAGCCAGATTGATGAAGAGTACTGTTTGTCACTCATTAAGTCATTGCCTCAGAGACTGCAAGCAGTTATAAAAGTCAGAGGTGGTGCAACAAAGTACTGGTGTTGAAGTGTTGTTTGTTTGTTTTTCATGATTCCATAATTTTTTTTTCCTCAGAATTGAGTGATTCCGTAATTTATTCTGTGTGGTTGTTCTAAAAATCTGACTGTTACTGGCTACCACAATTATTTTTCTTGATTTATTTTAGTGTTTCTTAAAGCCAGAAAGTTGCTATTTGCCTTTAGTTTTTTTCATATCTGTCATCTACTTTTTTCTCTACAAAATTAAACAACTGAAGGAGACTGGTGATTCCATATTTTTGCCAGAGTTGGAGCATTTAGCAGACATTCTCACCCAGAGCACTTGCCAGTTAAGGGCCTTGCTCAAGGACCCAACAGTGGCACTTTTTGGCAGAGCTGGGATCTGAACCCTGGACCTTCTGGTCCATGGTCCAGCACCTTAACATCTAGGCAACCACACTCCCTGTTTGTCTGAACAGTTCATTATATTCAGTCATAGACATTTCTTTGGTTTGTGTCTATGGTTGGCTTAAAAAATGTTATTTTTACTTTGACCTCCTATGTCTTCCTATGGCTGCGTTCGTCCATTTGTTTAGAAATTTTCTGAAACACGGGGCAGTTGCAATGTGTGCCTTTTAATTTTTTTTACACAGTCATCACACCAAATATTCATTATAATATTACTTCTCTGTCCCACCACTAAAAATCGTACTGCTGTCATTTTCCTTTCTTCTCAGTGCAGTTGTTGAAAGAAACTGGAATGATGTAAAGTCACATTACCTTGTATCGGATCTGTATCTGATTTTAGTACCACATAAGAAAGTGACCCATATTGGAACTGAAAACTTTTTTATGCTTTAAAACCACAAAATAACACATATGACATAAAAGATTGGTTTGGGTGACTATTACCTGATTTGTTAATCATAAAAATGTGATTTGTAAAATTTTGTAGCCTTTGAAAAGCCTTTTGAATTAACCTTAGGATATACTTCCATAACCAGTGCTTTATACACACAGACACAGTGAACATAAGAGTTCTGGTATGAAATTAAACTCTTTTAAATGTAGTTCAGGTATTTCAGTTTGACAATTATTTCAAATCACACATGTTACTTCTATCTACTGAGCGGTGGATCCATCAGGGCCTACTCTCGTCAGGCTTCTGATTTCTTGCTTTTCTTTCACTTTTTCTGTTTCCTAGCATCTTTCCCTTCCCATTCCTGGTGGGTGTAGTTTTTGTAGCTTTTTGTGTCTAAAGATGTGCTGGAGCTACCAGAATAAAGTACCTCAAATCATTATGGAAATCTAAATCTATGTATATATACTGCAGTGCTGACAGTTTTTTAAAAATATTTAATATTATTGTGCCCTGTAGAGGGAGAAATATGCAGATCCCTTCCTATCTTTCTTTGAGGATTTTAAACATTTCAATAATTTTCTCACATATCTGTTGACAAACTGGGGATCATCTACCCTCTTTTGCTTATCAAAGATTCAGCCTTGCTGTGAATGCTGCTTTTGTACCAAGTCATTATTACAATCACCTGTTGACATCACCTTCTTGACGTCCCATCATTATTTATTTTTTCCTAATTATAGCCCTAAATTTCCTCCATCCCACCTTTTTTCTTTGTAATGTGTTGTAGGCTAATGTACCTTGTAGGGTTGGCATCTTTTACGTTTTATCTTTTTATTTTTATGATTCTAAGTTTCTGTTTTAAATTGTGAAAAAATGTTTGTTAAATGTTATAAAAATAAACATATTAAACAATTCTTCACTATTTTCTTCTCTTTAAAACCTATTATAAGCTAAATGTTTAGTGGCTTAATGTTTTAGTGAAGTAAAATAGGTTTAAATGTGTAGAAGCTTAATGTAAAAATTACTTTCCAGTTAGATCACGTATTTAGCATTTCATCAGTAAGATGATCTTCAATTACATCTATAGTAATAACAGAAAGAAGTTTGGATTTCCTAGGTCATTGGTTAAGTACATTATTCCAAATTAAGCTTTGTGCACTTTAAACATTTTAGACTGTCCCAGCTAACACAGCACTTGAGCTAGGAGTCTGCAGTCGGTTGAACACAGTACTGAATGCTAAAGCGTTGCATGCTGGTATTTCAGATGCTTTGCCAATTTAACAGGTTAGCTTTCCACACATACTGCATTTATTACCTGTTAAGTTAAACCAACAGCTAAGACTATTTGCATACTCAGTTGCAGACTGTTGTTGCCATGTGCTCAGTAAGCTGTGGAATGGAATATGGATCGCTAAATGGATTGACCCTGTCCATCCAATATCCTATGAGTGAATGACATCAATATCGGCCCTGATACGGATAAAGAATCAGATCTCTGGCTGAAATTCAGGAAGTGAAATTAAACATTAAATGCATTTTACTGTAAATATTCCGCCTGCAGCTACATAAATGTCAAAGTAAATTTTTCATACTGTTCCAACATTTTCTGATTTGGGGTTATAATATGTCTAAATGTCAGTGTGCACTAAAGACTTTATCTTTAAACTTTAGGTAGTTACATTTCTTGACAAAGGAACATATCAGGATATGTAAGGATCACCAGATAAAGTAGACTTGACCTGTCATACGATGGTACACAGGGGTGTAGGGATGGGCAAAATGGGTAAAAGAGGCTTAGGTGCCCCCTGTTCCTGGGGAAGACAAAACGCAGTCATAAGCGTATACTGTATGGGGAACTAGTCTGGTGCTTGATTTGCACGTCAGTGAACTGGGGCAGAGACTTTACAAAATACTTTATGGGTTCCCACAGCATGAGTACCCCCAGACCATATCACAATATGGATAACAACATCATATGGCCCAGTTCTATAGTTATTTGTATATTTATTAATATGAGTCTATTTATAATTAATTTAAAGATTGTTTTTTTTTAGGGGATATATGCTTGATATTTTCCGTGCACAGAGCAGTGACATGACTAAAAGGCTAGACTGTGTAAGCACAAGCATGCCCAGTGAAGACTGAAGACCACATTTTCCATATTCCATATATGTGCAGTTTAGCATGTGCAAATTGTAACGTGTAGTATTTATATAGCGTGTATTGTATTTGTTATGAATAGTGTTACTATTATTCATTTTTTTGAAGTCGACTCTGACGCCTGGTGATTATATTGCTACTGTTTCTCCAGAATATTACCTACATGTATGTGCGTGCGTGTGCGCGTGCGCGTGCGTGTGCGTGTGTGTGTGTGTATGTGTGTGCGTATGCGTATGTATATAAAATTCATTTAATTTTCCATGGGACATGAGAAGACTACACTTACACATATACAGTGTATTTATATATTGAAATTCAATATATAAATAGACTTATAACATCATTGTTTTAGGCCGTTGTTTTAAATATAGTTTCTGTCTGGTATATAGAGTATAGTACGCCCACAGAGATCAGAAGCACATCTGAATAGAAATGGTCAAAGTGTAGCCTTCATTTGCCTTAAGGCCTTACACATTACAGCTACAAATTGTTAAAATAATTAATTCATATTTTTAAAAATATACTGTTTTTAATAGACATTATTTAACATTACATAGATAGACCTTATTAGTCAGTTTATAAGCCCGCTGGATTATTAGTCACCTTGCGTATTCCTGTAGGCTCCTGCAGATGTTGTTGCATGTGGATAATCGGGATTGAAATATCTGTGGGGTGTGCAACAGAAGAGTTGGTACAGTGCAGTAAGTGTCTAGGATGATGTGTGGAAAATGGGCCAAATAACCCATTCGCAGAGGTATTCAAAGATTATGGTTATACTGGTCTACCAGCAGAAATCCTAGTTTACAGAGATCCCAGCCTACAAAAAATTTTCATCAGAATTGTGGCCAAAGGCAAAACGGACTGACAGGGACTGCCGGGATGTTTCGCAGCTTTTGAATAAAAATAGCAGAATCCAGGCAGAAGTCAATACAGGCCCTTCGTAAATTTGCAGGAGGCCTAAATTCTGCTTACGAAGTTGAAAGATTACAGTGACACAAACATTTAACTGTTCATGACTGTAAACTTGTTAGGAAGCCTTCAGGTTTGGTTTACGCTGGAGGCGGGTCAGTGATGTTCTGGGAGTGTTTTAATTACATGAAAATGGATAATTAAAATGGTTGAACCACAATACCTACACTGAACCGCTGGACATCCACTTGTTTGCCATTTGCTCAATATCTAACCAATAAACATAACATTCCTATCCCTGTTTTCCAAGATGAGTTCCAAGTTCACAGGGCTGCAAATGTGACTAATGGTCTGATGAAAATTCAAGAGCAGTCACACATCTGGACTAGCCCTAAAAATGTGAATCCTCTTGCAAATCTGTGTGACTGCCTGGAGCAACGAGTACGATGCCAGGGAAAGAGTGGCTGAACATTAATGTTTCCTACATCCAAAAACTTGACTAGTCCAAGCCAAATTGACATGCGCTGTTATAAAGCTTGTCTAATAATGTCTTGTGATTGTACTCTTGGTCTCAATTCTAGTGTTAACGAATGCAATCGCTTTCTTCTAGGTTTTTTTTGGCCTTTCTGTGCTGTTTTGTTTTGTTCATGCTGGTGTGCATGCAAGCTGACAGCAGGGTGATGGATTCCAAGCATCTCCGTGTCCTTTCTTCTCCCCTTTCTTTTTCTGTACTTCTCTCTATTGAGCAATGTGTGTATTTATAAGCTCTGATATATTTGCAGGTGACCTGAATTGGAAAACCTCAGTGTTTAACCCCTTTGCTGGTCTATGTTTTGTCTTACAGCAAGTGTGGCACACTGCCTCCAGAGAGCTGTTTCTTTAGCCTTATCTGCAGCACAGGATCATTCATGGGTAAGGATTCACACACGTTTCACTTTCATTCAGTTTTCGTAGAAATATCCTGTACAAATGATTGATATTCTAATTAGGAAAAGAAATAAAGCTAGTCTAATGATGTCATCTTTCATGTACAGAGTTGAGCTGCATGCAGGCAAAATGCACACCCATCAGTGAGATAGGGAATCATTTGTCTCCTGAAACTGATACATGATTACAGAAGCACAATAGCTGTAATGTAATTTTTTAAGACTTTCGGGAATACATCCCAAAGACTCTAAAACAGGAAATCAGATTGGACATGAAATTAGTTCAGCGATCAACACATGCATGGCATATCTTCAGATAGACAAATACATTAATATATGCTGCAGGTATATTCATCTGCTGAGCTTTTGAATCAAAAGTTGAATATTTGGAAATAAATGCATACGTTTTAGAATGTAATAGTATGTGGCGTATTGTCCCTTTTTGCTGTAATGACAGAATGCACTTGAGCTGGCATGGACTCAATCTGATTATTCTTGTAATGTAGCTGAATGTTTGGCTTCCTCTGTCAAGTGCTCTATAAATGTTTGGTGGCTACATTTGAACATAAACACACAGTTCTTCCATTAAAATAGCATTGCATAGCCATACAAGTAGACAGTATAAGCTTATTATATAAACATAGTGCATTTATTGCATTTTAAAAATTCAGTAATATTATTTTTTGTAATGTCTTGTCTAGTTTCTTTTTCTTTTGACTACTTTGAAGCGATGCCTAGGGGTCATGTTCACAACAGCAGTTTTACTAAAATGATACCTTTTTAATGCAAAATGTGAATGTTTTAAAGCATATTTATATGAAGTGACATGTACGCTAGTGTGTCTCTGGGGGCATGTCTGTCACAGGACGTGATATGTTTGTAATGAACACTCAAAACACTTACAAATACTGGGTAGGGCCTCCCTTTGCTCTCCAAACTGGTCTTTATGGAATGGATACCACAAGGTGTTGGGCACATTCCTTTGCGGTTTCGCATCAGTGAATGAGAGGAACTGATGTCCTGTTCATGAAACTAGTTTGAGGTGACTTTTACTTAATTCTATGGTGAATAGTAAACTTTAGAAGAATATAAGAAATGCACATTGTCAGCAACAATAAAACAGTTAATTCAAGTGATGCTTCATTGGTATTACCAGGTGCAAAATGTACCCTGAAACTATTTTCCTCCAATACCACCTCCAATTGCATGAACAGTTGATAAATGGTAGGATGGGGACCGGGATTCAAATTCTGACTCTACCATCTGTGTGCGTTAGTAGAATTCTAGATCAGACCAGGCTATGTTTTATAGTCTAGTTTTGGTGAACCTGTGGCTCACTGCAGCTTCAGCTTTCTGTTCTCGACTGAACTGACTGACTGAACTCATTTTTTTTTTTTTGTTGTTGTTGCCTCAAGGTTTTTACGTGTTGTGCATTCTGAGGTGGTTGTCTGGGGACGGTTGAACAGAGTGTTTATCTGACTGATCGTAGCCTTTCTGTCAGCCCCAAGCAGTTGGGGCATTCTCAGGTGACTTCTCTCGTCTTGGATGTGAACAGTAATAGAAGCTGCTGGCCAGTGTCTGTATGATTGTATGCATAGCACTCTACTGTTCACATAACAGGAATTTTACATTCATGATTTTGTATGGGAAATCATGTCTGTATATCATTCCTGTATATTCTTGATACCAACTTAATATAGTGGCGCAGGGCACTAATCATTTGCTCTTTTTCTCTCAATGTTACAATGTTTAAAGGTTGATACGGTGATGTGATGGTTAGTGTTGTTTCTTAAGAGCTCTGGAAACTCAGGATCAAGGACACTGGCTTGGGTGCCTGTGTGTTTGTATGTTCCCCTCAGAGTCTGCTTGGATTTCTTCTGGGTTTGTCTGTTTCCTCCAGCGTTCCAATGATGCACCTCAGGTCAATTGACGTCAATAAGTTTCTAGTTGGAGAGGGAGAGAGAGAGAGTGTGTACTGTTGGTGTTTGCAATTATTTGTAGAACTGAAATAACCTGTCACGTGTATATGGTTTGTCCCTTGTCAGACCATGGTCAGTTTGTGCTTACCACTGCTCACCAATCCAACAGACCTTGTTGTTTAATAGATGCAAACACTTGGTTGTCTCACCATAATGATTTGGCCATTGTCAAATTCTCACAGGCCATATCTCCGGCATCCAGTGTGGCGACTATGAGAACTGACTGCCACTTACTATCTAATCTATTCCAGACATATACAGCTGGTAAACAATATAATTCGTTATTCACTCTGAGAATGGTCATCATTGCTCATCAGTGTATATACTGTGATTCTCATGGCCTCTTGGCTTCTTCAGTATCTTAGAATACCTAACTGTCTTGCTTATTGTCATCAAAATAATTGGGCCACAGAATTTCTACCTACCAGAATGTGCAATAGTTGATAGAACTAGGCTTGTTTTGTTAATGTCCCTGTTGGTATGATGTTTTTGTTTTTCATATGACTCGCACCATATCAATGTTCAGTCTTGATGGTAGCGAGGGTGTCAGCCTTCTGATTAATATGAGTCTCTTTCACTGGGTTTCTTTTAAGCTGACCACAAGGGAGTTTATAGGCTTGTACACTGCTCACAAAAGGTATAAGGGGATATTTCATTATGGGATATTATAGCAGTGTGTAGTGAAGATCTTTACAATTAGCTTGGGAGAACTCGAGCCTGTTATGGCCATACCTCCCGAAACACAAATTACTGTTGCTGCCAGTCTAGTAGTGCTTCCCTTTGATTGCTGCTTGTGCTCCCCATAGCCACAGGTTACATAATTGTCTTTGTTTTCCGGTTTGTGGTGAAGCTCTCAATGAAATATGTGTGGCACAGGAAGAAACATCAGTCACCAGCAGAACACAATAACAAAACACTGAAGGAGCTGACCAAAGGCTCTGGAGACCTACATAAACTGCCATCACACATCAAAACGTGGCTTCCTTCCCTCTCCATTTTAATAAATGACTGATATGTTTTCACAAGGGTTGGCCCAGAGAGACAAAACAAATGAAGTGTGGCTGAAGGAGATAGTATTATATGCCACAATAATGGATCTGTACAAAACACATTTATTAAGCTATTTTAAGGGTACTTAATTACTTTCACATGCATATATTTTGACTATTTTGAAAACTCATCAATTCTTTAAATTTCCATTGTTAAAGAACTAATGTCTTCCCTTATTTTATAGCAGCAACAGCTATAAAATAGCACTAGTTTATCAACTTTAACAGGGTAATTAACATGCCAAGTGGGTGGCTACCAGGCAATATTAGCACTCATACTGAGGCTTTTGCGGATTTGTACACAACTTTAAACTGAATATTTAAAAAAAATTATGATTTAAAATACCGTCAGACATTAACAATTAAGTCCTTATTATAGTTAAAGAAAACATATTTAAATAAATTGCACACAGTATTGTACTCTGCCTGCCATTTATTTATCATGGACAATAATCTTATTTGATCTCTTTGACTTTGTGCTTTTAAACTCTGGTGTGACCCCCACTGTATTATATTGTAAATGTTATAACCCATTGATTGGTCCTGCACCTCAGCTTGGAGGAAATGTATCCAATTCCTTTTCTGGAATAATACAGAATTAGTTGTTACATTAATGATGGGACGCTGTCCTGACACAGTTTCAGCAATAGAGACCAAATCCAGGATAATATCACTGTCACGTTCAAGAGATAGCCTGTGTAGAGACTTGATGCTCCTCATTTAAACCAAAAAATATATATTTTCGTCTCCTCCAGTCACAAAACAAATAGCATGTCAGGTTTGTCCATGTGATCTTCAGCAAATTGCAGACAGCCAACGATGTTCTTTGTGGAGAGCAGTGATTCCTCTGTGCAACCCTGCCACGTTTTCTGATGTTTTGTTCATGCCATGCACTTAGATAAACATGCTGTGAAGATCAGACCTGATCTACGCAATCATACCTGCTTGTCATCATATAGATTAAAGATGAATATTTGATATTGGATCATTTTCTTCAAGAAATGTATGACAATGTATGTTGGTGTTGTTGCATTTGCCAAATGGGTTCTTTTTTAATTTCCTTTTCGTACTTTTGTGAAACTCTGACGATGTTTGAGGTCAGATTCAGTGTTTCTACCAAAGCTAATGTCCTGATTTTGTTCATGGCAAAATTCTATAACAAATTCATTGTGAGTGTAGTTAAAGGAGCAAAATTTACACAAGTGCAGACAGATGAAGGAAAGGTGCCAAGTGACCAAGCCCTGCAGCTTTTCCTGTTTGGCTATTTGTGTGTTCTTTCACCAGGTCTGTTAACCCCTTATTAATCCAGAAGATGGAGGAGAATGCAGCACTTGTTTGGAGTGCAGCATTTGTTTAGAGTCAAATTCAGATGTATTTTCCTTAGCACCAGCTTATGTCCGATATCCACAATCCATGTCCTGTCTACTAAGGATAGATAGAATTCAACTCTAGGAAGTGTGTGCACACCCTTTTGTTCTTCTGCAACTGTAGAGATTCAAGTTCTTTTCCTGTTTAGACAAGAGGTACTTTTGTAGAAGGTGCCATGCGTCGTCATTAGCTAGTTGAAAACTGTGCTGTGTGCTGGGTTTGTACATGTTTCCTGTGACTGTGTGTGCTGTTCAAAGAAGAAAGCCACAGCTTATGTCTGTTAGGGTATGCTCTCGAGCTCACTCCAGACAACTCTCTAATCTAATGGAGTAAACAAGCATTTTTTTTCTACGGCAGCTGGCCTTTGTTAAAGTCTCAAAAAGACTAATTTCCTAATTACTAATGTCCGGATACTCGTTCTTCCATGCTTGTAACTTATCTAACTTCTCTTAAATTATTTGATGTCTTGACTGGAAAGTGTGTGTGGTGCCCACACACATTCTAAAAGTCTGTTTTTATGTTACTACTCCCATGCAGTGCCCTTTACATGATACATCTGCCTGTAAATAGGAAGCCATTGGAGATTGTCTGCTTTTTACATTCTGAGGTACTAAAAGCAGAGGTTGGCAAACAAGGCTTAATTGATGTGACAATTTTGGACCCATTTCCTTTACCTTGTGATGTTTATGAGGCTTGTGTTAGGGAATAAAGGGGCAGTTTGTTCTCAGGGTTGTCCTCACCTGGGCAGCTCCAGTCAGAATTCATTAAGCATTAACTCAGCAGAGTAAACAGATGAGCAGGCTAGAGTCACTGGCCCATGTTTGAGAGCTCTTGCCACATATCAACCCCATTACCCCACCATAGGCATTGTTTTCCTTCATTACATTCCCTGATGATAAAAATGCTCCCTGATAAATAATAGTGATAAATAATAAAAATGGTTTGATAGCTAGCTGTTACTTGTGTATGTATGTATATTAATATGTATGTCTGTATGTATGTATGTGACAACATCACTTGAAACAAAGGTAACTAAACTTGGATTGCTATATGCTGGGACCGTATTCTCCCAACTCCTGATTCTGTGGGATCTGCTGATGGTTGGGTCAAAGTATGGAGACATTGTGCTAACAGTGACAGTCAATCACCCATAGTAGTGATACGAGTGATAATATCAACTCAACAATATTTGATGGACACATTTGCTCAAACACAGCAAGGGTTTCTCAGGAATGTCCCTGCCATAGTGCAACACTTAATTGGCCTTCACTTCACCAAACAAGCATTTATGGCACCAACTGGGACACCAGCTTCAGCAAAATTATGAGTGTGCAGGATCTACAGGCCCAGCTGTGAGCAAATGTGTCACAGAGACATGTCTAACAGTCGGCTATCAATCGCCAGGTGTTAAGGTACCCAAAAGTAGCCCCCGAGTCACCTTTAATAGAGCGTCAGGGGAAGCACTTTTAGTCTGTAGTCATTTACATATCCGCCTGAGCAGGACTGCATGCAGAGTTTTGCAGCAATTAGACATTTCTATCAGGGTGCTTTACTTTTGTTTAGTCAGTAAATGAATATTATATGCACTGATTAAGTATACAATTATGAGCACCTCCTTGTTTCTACAATGTCAAAGTGATCAGTTTTACTTACCATACAGAACACTTTGTAGTCTGTTTTTGTATATACTTTGTCAGTTTTATTTACTCTGCATTCTCTTATGGTCATGATCCTCTCAGGGCCAGCACAGATGAGGTCGTATTTGGGTGGTGGATTATTCTGCACTGATGTGGTGGTGATGTGTTAGTATGTGTTGTGCTGGTATAAGTGGATCAGACATAACAGAGTCTACACTGTCACTGCTAGACTGAATATAGTGCACCTACCAAAAATGTCGTGCCACCAGCATCTTGTAAGCAGCATTATGTGAGCACTAACTAAGGATTAGAGGATTTCTGAAACCGATGAATTTCTGTTCCGGACTTTACAGCTACAAGGTGGTGCATTATGGTAGTTATGTCTGGCAGAGTCCACAGTGAGTGAGCATGGTGTTTAAAAACTCTAGCAGCATTGCTGTGTCTGATCCATTCATACAAGTACAACAAACACTAACACACCACCACGTCCGTATCACTTCAGTGCTGAAAACGATCTACCATTTTAATAGTGCCTGACCTGTCTTGATCACTATAGAACGAGTAACTAGGACTAACAAAGTATGTAGATAAAAAAGTATGGTAAGTGAAACTGATCATAATAGAATGCGTGACTGGTGTATTTAAGTACTAACTGGAATGTTTAACTGTGTATGTGACAAATAAATCTGAATATATCGTAATTTACTCTTATTAGAAACTACTTCCTGCTTTAAGAGTTTTTTTAAATGAATATTTTTCTTTTACTGTAATTCCTAGGCTCAGTTGTGATATGAAATGAAGACTACTACTTTCACGGGAAAAAAAACGTAGACAATAATGTAAGCGCGATACACAGCTTATTCTTTACATTAGGTAAAAAAGAGTAAATTATGTAAATTTTTCACATTAGGCATAATTTGTGCACAAAAGTAGCTTTGACTATACACATATCAACCGAAGCACTTGTGGATATTTGGATATGGTTAAACAAATAACAAAAACATAGATTGATCATATGTTATAATTAATCAGTTATATTTCTCTTATCTGTAGCTTTTTAACATGTTTCAGATATTCTGAAGGGGATAAAATACTTGGGTTGCCAGTCTCTAGCTTATATTTTCAGGGAAATCCATGCAATAGTTAGGAACAGCAGTCATTAGTTTTTGTCATTGCGTAATCCATTTTAATAGAGGCGGGCAAGTCTTCTTTTTGCAAATGCTGATTGAGAAAGAGCTGTACCTGTGGCATATTAGAGCAGAATTCATTAGAAAGAGTAGGGAAACAAGGGGAAAGATTGCTTTATAATTTAAAATAGCTTGATGTAAATGCATTCACAAACTGCACATAAATAGTTTTATATACAAACTCTTTACATTAGTACCGAGTATTATTTATAGTACATATTTGGGAGTTACTCTTGTCAGTCAGGGTGACCTGCTGCTTAAGGTCTGCCAATTTAAAGGCTGTAAGTTAAAATACCATCTCACCATTGCTTTCTGTTATTTTAGTGATGGTGATTGTGTTGCTGCATTACGCCCATGTTATTGAGAAGCATCAGAACTGCATATTAAACACGGCAAGCCTGTCCACCGGCTGGATCTGCTCTGTAGGCCTCATCATGGTGGGCAACTTTCAGGTAAGAGTCAATGGATCCTTTGTGCTGTCTGGTAACTGGTCATACTACTGCACCACTGTATGCATGTCCTGAAACAGTTTTAGCAAAATATACAGGAGCCATGGGGTTTGCTCCACTGTGCAAATATTACTATAGGAAATAAAAACTGCTTTCATAGCTTTGTAAGACCTAACAGAGCACTATGTCTCCACAATGTGCAGACTCTTTTTCTTAGACGTGTAGAAATGTACTAATACTTATAACAGTGCCACAGCGAGTTTTAGTTGCACTCTCCAGCCATAGTTGCACCAGTTATTATTTTCTCACCATTTGTGTTCTCTACATGTGATTTGTAAAAAGCAATTAGCTATCATTCAATCTCCACATGGTAAGCTCAGTAATCAGGTTTCTTTCACTTGAAACAATTTATCTTGTTTATTCAGTATAGCTTGTTCTTTTCAAGCATTGTTTAACTCGGTGTGACAAATTGTGTTATTAAGAAAATGCAAGTACACAAGGAGATATCATATTTCCATCCATCCATTATCTTCCGCTTAATCCACACGGGGTCACGGGCCAGCCAGTGCCCACCTGGCAACTCTGGGCACAAGGGTAGGAACAACCCCAGACGGGGTGCCGAGCCAACTTTTGGATGGTTTTTCAGCTGTTTGGTGTTTTAGTTGAACTGTTATGTGGCCAGCTATGTGTGGACTTGCACTTTGTGGATTACTGTAAAGCAAGTGTCCCTAATAAAAGTGTGTGGTGTTAATCAATTCAAGAGAGACCCTGTTCCATATGCGACTCCGATGCACTACAGCCATGATCCAAATCTCTCATGTTCATCAACGTTTTCATACAGACTGAATAATAACTTATTTAACTTATTAACACGTGTTCCTACTTGCTAGTCTTGCAGTTTACAAATGACCAAATCCTGTTTGTCAATTTCAGCGGCATATGGAGATTGACTGCATAAGCTAGCTAAGAGAGGTGCGTAACAGAAGAAAAAACTTCCACAATGGATTATAATTATATAAGGCATTGGTTATTAGTTTTTATTAGCAAAAAACTAACAAACAAGTGGAACGCTACAATCTATGCAGCATACATAATACCATCACATGTGAAGCCCAAACTGTTATATCTAACCAATTATAATTTATGGAAGTTTAGAATAATTTCATAAGATTGAGCACTGTACTGTTACAACATTGAAGAGAATGGTATGAAGAACCAAATTATATGTGTTCTGAAGTATGCCTGTACACCACTTTTGGAATATGTTGTGTAAAAGTCAGATTTCATGTGGATTTTAACCATTCAGACTACACACAGTCCAATCCAGCAGTTTGAGCTCCCCACCTTGATGCACCTGATGGAGATAACTATTGGGAATGGAGGGGACCAAATTTTGTAATTGTAGGACAAATGTTCATGCTAAATTTCAGTTGAGTTCTTTGCACCAGGGGACACATGGGGCAAATATTTTTAAATTTTTTTGGCATTTCCAAGTTTTGTTAATGTGTCATGGGGAGGGAAACGTCCCCTTCTCACACCCGCCTCCTTTGTATCTAGACTCTGTGGACTAACACCTGTTAGGGGAGGTATGAGCCTGACCTGAGATATAAACTCGAACACCTAGAAACTGCTGTTTTTAGCCGGTGTCACTTGCAACTGAGACACTGGGCCCTCTAGTGGGTACAGAAAGCTCATATATTAGTGTTGCAAAAAACAACAGTTACTGAAAGATAAATGAATGTGACCATCATGGCTTTATTGTACTGAACTCCCTGTTGCCTTCAGAACTGCATTGTGATTGTGGTCGTGTGAATAAGGTACTGGACTATGGACCAGAATGTCCAGGGTTCAAATCCAACCTCTGCCAGTTGTGTCCCTGAGCAAGACCCTTACCCCATAATTGCTTGAATTGCAAGACTGTATTAATTGTAAGTCACTCTGGATAAGGGCGTCTGCTAAATGGTATAAATGTAAATCTTCATGACATAGTTTCAACAAGCATTTGGAAATGTTTCTCAGAAGTTTTACTCCTTATTGACATGATAAAAGCACACCATTGCTGGAGATTTTTATTGGATTGAGATCTGGTGAATGTGGAGGTCATTTGATTACATTGTCATATTGACATACCTGTTGATTTAAGCTTTGTGACATGGTACATTTATTTTGCAGATAGTAGCCTACAGAAAATGTTACACTGTGATCAAATATTAGTGGACATGGTCATCAATAATGCTCAGGTTTTAGAGTTTAAACGGTGCTCAGTTGGTATTAAGGGACCCAAAGTGTGCCAAGAAAATATCCCTCACAACATTACACCACATCCAGCAGCTGAACCATTGATAGAAGGTAGGATAGATCCATGCTTTCATGTCATTTATGTCAGATTCTGACCCATCCATTCAAATGTTGCAGCAACAATTCAGACTGATCAGATCAGAACTGGCAACGTTTTTCTTCTATTGTCCAATTTTGTGTGAATTATAGCCTCAGCTACCTGCTCCCTCTATATGGTCTCCTGCTGTAGCCCATATTCTTCACGGGTTGATGTGTTATGCAGAGATGGTCCGTTGCATACTTGGTTTGTAACGAGTGGCTATTTGAGTTTCTGATTCCTTTGCATCAGCTGACACCAGTCTGGCATCAGCAAGGTATCTTTGCCCAGAGAATTGTCGCTCACTGGATATTTTCTCTTTTTGAGACCATTCTTTGTAATAAACCCTGATGGCCTTTTTGTACATCCCAGTAATTCAGCAATTTCTGAAATACTCAGACCAGCCTGTGTACGTGTATGTAAAAAAAAGTATGCTACTTGTAGCTATCCAAAGCAGATAAAAATTATTTTCAATTACCCTTTCACACAGTACTGTAGTTCATTTTAAAAGGAGGCTTCCTGTATTAATTGTGGTTATACATGAGTTTAAATAATTTGTGCACAACGTGTTGCTTGTATCTTTTCACCAATCCTGTTCAAATCATTTCATCATGACTACATTTACTTAACTCAGTTGAGTAAATATGGCTACTTTTATTTGACTAAAGTCTTTGTTGCTCCATTCACATGTGAAAGTGACTCTCAAATAGACAGACTGACATATGTCTGATTTTTTTACTTTGCTGAGAATAAACACTCATTATATGCGTATTACGAGTTAGAAGTTTTACAGTTTAATTCTGCCTGTAAAAGAAACCATTTTTAGAATCATCTTACTTCACTCTGCTACCAGAGAGTCAGCACTGTTCTGCTGTACCTTAAATTGTATGTCCATGTTTGTGTGTTCTGGAAGGTGTCTGCTTCTTTGGTTAGAATTGTTTCTGCATTCTTGGGCCTTGTGAAGTTGAGCTTCACAGCGTTGTAATCCAGTTAGACCCAGAGATAGTCACTAAGGTGCAGCCACTGTTTCACCCTGTGTATTAAACAACTTATGCCGTTATGAAGTGGTGTTGGCCGTTTAGTGACAGATTGAGGCAGCTGTAATTCTTGAGCTTTTGGCTGAGTGCCCAGTCTGCAAGCAGTGCAGGGAGGTCAGCCAATAGGGCATCAGACCAACGTTTTTTTTTATGGGCCAGTTGCCATAGAGACAGAGGGGGAGAGCAAGTTGTCCTCCTGATAATATAAACGTCCACGTCTTAACTATGCAGTCTGACCAAGTGTGTAAAAACCAACAACGAAAGAACATTAGCCCCTCCACATCAAAGCTTACATATGTCTTGTAATGTTTGTGATATTAGCTGATAGCCGAGTTGCTGCTGGACTTATCTAAATGTTTGGACATTCTGCTGTTCCATACTTTGATATAATTTGAAATAGTGTCAGCTATTCATTTTGTAAGTGGTCACTGCTTCTTCGAGATTCTGAAATGACTTACTCGCAGAGTTGCAATGCTTGCAATGTTGAATGCCAAGCAGAAGACTTCTGTGTTTGGGGTAAACACACACAGTCTGCAAACCATTAAATCTGAATGGTCACATTCCGCATGCGTGTCTTTTTAGTAGGAAAGACATGAGGGCAGAGCTACGCCTCCTTACTCTCTCGTCTGTTTGTGGAGGGAAGTCACGTGGCTGAGGTCTGCCATATAGTGCACCAACTTAACCTCTGTTAACAGCGGCTGAAATGTGAGCAGAGATTCCTGCTGCCAAATAAAACTGCCTTGCTATGGAAAGAGGTCTGAATCCAGTGGCAACCTCTCTGGGAGGCTTTACTCTTGTGAGTTGTGCGACTGTGTTAGCTCCAGAATATATTTCATCTCATGTCTTATATAGCCCCTGCCAGAATTTCAGCTACAAGGAAAGATTGCTGCATCCTTATGACTGTTGATGAACGCGCTTAATCCCTACTGTTGGGAATCCACGTCCTTGTGACAGTAAAACGCTGGGAAAAAAAGTTTTTTTTCCAAGCATTATTTCATTTTTCCATGACTTGTGAAATAGAGAAATATTTCTTGGAATGGTGTGAGTCATGGTATTTTGTGTGTGTTGAGATTTGAATTGCACACATCACAATCTAAAAGCGGGAAAATGAATTCTGGACACCACATCTGCACCTCATCAGCAAGCCCTGCCTGTTGTAGCTCGTTTTGCTGAACTGCTCACCATGCAGTACCTCAGCATAGCCAACTCTTTGCCTTCAGGAACCAAACACATGTGATTCATATAATTTTCACTAGCAAGGAGGTAACATTATATAACATAGTCCTTTTGACTAAAAGCTTTATACACACATGTGTGCACACACTTTTTTAGGTACACCTTCCTGTCTCTACACTCCATTTGATCAGTTCCAAATACCAATTATAAGCACTTTGTAGTTCTGTATTTTCATTGTGTCTTTCTACATAGGTTAACCCCATTACAGTGGTACCTCGGTACTCGCCATGATTTGTTGCGGGTTTTTTAATACTGAAAACGATGAGTACCAAGAAAATGTTCCCCGTACGGAATAATGAAAATTGTCATGATCCATTTCAGACCCTCAGAAATCCACCCTGTGTAATGCGTTATATATGTTAATGATATTGTATTGTACAACTATCATTCATATATATATATACAAGATACAGTTGCAAAAAATGCTATTGAAATGCTATCGTAATATGTGATTATGATAATGTTCAACGTTGGTCAGCGCTATGCTTTACAGATTGTAATATGAACATTATTTTACACACACACACACACACACACACACACACACACACACACACACACACACACACACACACACACACAC
>JAUZST010047774.1:0-25416 GCA_034779995.1 Parotocinclus haroldoi | reverse complement strand
ATGATAAAGTCTGGGTTATTCCAGATGGGGGAATGAGTGGTTGGTGCGAGTACAGAATTTGTTAGTGTGTGAAATTTTCACCAAGCTGTCAGACTTGTTGCCACTGTTGTATTATTGTAACATGTGTGTTTTTTTAATTGACTGACTAATAAATGGCAAGTCATAAATCTGGATATCTTTGCATAATGTTTGTTCTAAGTCAATTCCAAGATCTATCAGTACTATTAGGTTTTATCCATTTTGATATGTATTGCAGTTGATTTGCAAGAAAATAATGATGAAAGTTTGGTGCCTCTAGGCCACCATAAGATTTTGAGTTCTGTAATGTAGTGAATTTAATTCTGGGTGGTTAATTTTTCCAGTAATATTCATTTATTGTGGTATTTAAGCTTTGAAACCAGGTAGATGGAGGCTGAATGCGAATCATTGAAAATAAATCATTAATTTTTGGTAATATTGTCATTTTAATTGTGGCTATTCTACTGGTAAGTGAAAGGGGAAGTGTTGTCCAACGGCGGAGAACGTCACTTATTGGTTTAGTTAATGGGATGAAGTTGAGTCTGAACAACTCTGACAGCTGGGGGAGACCCTTACACCCAAATAAGTGATGTAATTAGTGCACATGGGAATGGGTTGTGTTTTTAGTGTATTGTCATTTATATTTATTGGGAGAATAGCAGATTTTGACCAACTATTTGAGTACTCTGATATTTTTTAATAATTTTCGATTGTTTGGATGGTTTCTGTTATTGAAATACCTGGTGTTTGTAAGAAAAGTAAGATATTATCTGCGTATAAACTGATTTTATGTTCCATACTGGGTGTTTGGATTCCTTTAATATTCGTGTTTTGACGTATTGCTGCTGCTAATGGTTCTATGAAAATAGAGAATAGATAAGGAGAGAGTGAGCATCCTTGTCTAGTCCCCCGGTGAAGTGTGAAAGGTTGTGATATTAGCCCATTGGTGCTGACTGTGGCCTGAGGTGCAGTATATAAGATCTGTATCCAATTAATAAATGATTCTCCAAACCCAAGTTTGTGCAGCGTGGTGAATAAGAATTTCCAGTTTACTCTATCAAAGGCTTTCTCTGCGTCCAAGGTTACTACTGCTGTAGGTATATTTTGGTGAGAGGTGTAATCTATTTCATTCACTAATCTGCGCATATTGGTAAATGAATGTCGACCATTGATGAAACTAGTTTGATTGGGATGTATCAAATCATGGATTACCGTTTCTATTCTGTTGGCTAGAGTTTTTCTGATTATTTTTGTGTCTGTATTCATTAGTGATAGGGGTCTGTAACTGGATGGTAGGGTGGGGATCTTTGTTTGGTTTAAGGTAACGGGAGATGATTGCAGTATTCATGTTTGTTGGTAGTTTATCTTTTTGTTTAAGTTCTGATGTCATTCTGTAGAACAGCTAAGATAGGCATGGCCAAAAGTGTTTATAAAACTCAGCAGGGAATCCGTCAGGTCCTGGTGCTTTATAGTTAGGCATATGTTTTAAGGCTTTGTTTAATTCTTCTTGAATTCTTCTTCTTCTATTGGAGTTTCTTTAAACAAATTTAAACAGATTTTGTGTGCATGTGGAATAAAAAAGGTGGTGATCTAGTTTATATGAACTTAGGAAATGGTGCAGAGTAAAGGTGCATGTGTATTTTTAATGTCTGCTTAGTTGTTTTAGGGGCTATTCTGTATATTTTAGAATTGAATAGAGACTGACAAATATATACTACAGTATACAAGAAGCAAATATAATCTAACCCAATGTAACACTTTTGTCATCTCAAAAATGTCTCCTATGTTACCAGTTTTAAGAAAAAAAAACTCTCTCACCACATCCAGTCTGAAAAGTGGTATTGCGACAGAGTCTTTCCCAAGAGCAAAGAATTTGGCTGCAGCAGTTAAATGAACTTTGATCACATTTTCAGTAAAGGAAAAAAGTGGAGTATCCGTGGCATACAGCATTACTTCCATTGGCATATCTGGATACAACTTGGGGAGCTACATAAAGAAATACAAAAGGTAAGAAATGGTTATTAATTAACTGTATAGCCAAATTTTACCAAAGCATCATTTTACAAACTCTTGTCAAATGTTTCCATCCATTATTCCTTATAAGAGTCACAGACTGAGAAGTTAAGCCTCACTATACATGGTTATAGATTCCAGCTTTAGCATAAAATACCTTAATCGGGTTCTGGGTCTGAGCTGGGATTTTTATTCAGAGGGACATGACTGGGATAGCTCCAGCAGCAGTCATGCATGGAACATTTTTTTGAGATTCCTAAATCAAATCACCTGGCTCCTCTTAAACTAAAAAAATGCTAAAGTGTTCTGCAGATTGACAAACTCCTCACCCAGAAACAAGCCCAGAAACCCTGGGTAAGAACTCTCTGCAGATTGTCCCCTTTTGACCAAAGACCACTTTGGTAAATTGTATATTTTGGAACCTGATAGGATGTTTTACAAGTCACTATGAACAGAATAAAGTGGTAGTACAAACCTGGGGAATCAGAAATCCAAACTGGCTTGTGTTCAGGTGGAGGGGAGATGCCTTTGGGATCTATATTACAATGGAACAAATGGAAAGACACAACTTTTAATATGAACAAAATGTAAATATATTTAATGCCATATGTGCTACGATTACTGTCTTTGTATTGAAGGTCATACTGAATATTAATATTAATGTTTTATTATTATTTACCCTGTGTAAACTGTAGGGGGGGATATAAAATGCTTCTATTTCACAATCACAAATCATGCAATCAGCATAATAGTTTAAGTACAATTCCCCCTCTTGTATTAATTGCAGTGTGAAAGAACTCCTCAGGCTGCAACTGCAAAATCTAATTATTTATCTGATACCAGTGTGATTTTACAATATTCCAAAGATCGTCATGTGATGTTGCCGAATGTTTGGTTTTCTCTGCCAAGACTTCTTGTTGGACTTTAAGTTAAGTAACTATGGATGAAAGTCCATGACAGTCATTAATCTTATTCAGTACATGAAGCTGTTGCAAAGCTTGTGAATACAGTGAGAATCATTCACCTCAAAAATCCAAACAAACCATTTCACTAGCGGTCTAAGACTTCTGGCCCCAACTGAGTATCACACAAGTATTCATGGAAAATTATATATACCACATTGTGTTACAACAGATTTACGGTAGCATAATCTAGAAAAAAAAACATAAAACACAAAAAGAAAAGAATTCGAACTAATAGCCTTTAGTATGATGTTAATAACAAATACTTAACTTACAAAAAAAAAACAGAAAACGTACAAAATTTTAATGTTTATATATATGGTCAATTTTTTTTATCTTTAACTTCCTTCCACTCATGTATTTACATAGTTTTTTTTTTTTTATTAAAAAATGTGTGTAATACAAATTTCATATGCACCACAATGCAACAAAACAATAGACTAAGCAACACACAAAATAAATAAATAAGGTGTTTATATCAAATGTTCTACTGGCTAACAGTGAATAACAGTTCCTATGCTATATCTTACCTTTTCTTCTGTGATGTTCATTGTTAGGACTCCAGCATTAAGATAGGCATATGCAGCTGAGTTCACACAGAACTCAGAAACACCTATTGACAGCATGTAATTTGCTTGCCAAGGCAGCTCAAACTGCTTGGGAAGAAATGGTGGATCAGAAGGAAATTGAGTGCTGTCAAACTCACCCTGTAACAATTGAAGAAAAATCAATTATTTGCCTATTGTGTGTAGATAACATAAAAGGTGACTGATTTGAAAATAATAAAACAGGACTAACTATTCCTTGGAACAAGAAAAAATATGTAAAGACATTAATTCATAACCAGTTACTAGGTATAATTTTTGAGCATTAGGTTTAATTGTTGATTTTAGGTTTAATTAGGTTTTATTGTTTTCAGATGTTACAACCAAATCAGAAATAAAATTGGAATGGTAGGGAAAATGCAGCAAAAACTATAATTAGAAATCATTTTAAAAGGCAAAATCAACTTCATGTTTAGTCTGGGGTAAAAAAAAAAACAAACCTCTTAGTAATTTCTGAGTTCTGAGTTATTTCAAACAGGTGAAGCGAACAGGTGACTGTAATAATAATGATTTGGTACAAAAGTAAATGTCATGAATATCTTTGAGGAGGCAAAAGAAAAAAAAAAACCACGAAGCCAAGAAAATGGTCTTAAACAACACATTTTAAAAACAATTTAAACAAAGATTGAGAGTATATGGATATTTAAGTAATAACTTTTCTGTTTGGTTTATTTTGTATTGTCTTGTTACAAAATGCATGGACATCTTGGGAAAATACTTCATTCTGAAGCCAGTTTCTGTTGCTCTTAAATCTCATTGAATTTTTCTGAAAAAATGCTGCAGTCACAAAAGTTTATATGAGCTTTGGGACCAAGAATGACGCTCACTGACACACCCCCATACCATGGCAGACTCTGGCTTTTAGACTTGATGCTGATAATAGTCTTATAATATAATAGACATATATTTGTTGATGAACCAGAGATCATCTGCCCATCTTTGCTCCTCAAAGACACAAATGATGACTAGAATCCCTTGTTGAAAACACCTGTTTGAAATCACATAATTTTTTACTTCATAATTAGCCACCAGCTAAGCAGCCATTTTTTATATTTTGCAGGCCTGAAATGCAGGAATGGATATTAATTTAGTAGCAAATTAAATGAAGTTTAAGACCATTAATAAAAGCATATGAACCAATCAAACATCTTAGTCTGCTATAAATTAAAAGTCAAATAAATGTAATTAACACACAGGGTTTTTTTCCACATACTATCTCAACTTTTTGAGTTTTGATTTCTGGATAGATTACAAAATTCCCTTCAAGTAGGGGAAATAGAGCACAGCAAGCTTTAATGTACTGCAATATGAATATTTGTCTTGCTACAGATATCGAATGCAATAGTCACAAACGATAGCAGGAAATTACTGGCCATACCTTCATATGCAATTCAAAAGCATTGTCTGTCACAACAGGTGAATCCGTTAAAGAAATATTCAAATATACATATGGATCAATCTGCAGGGCATCTGTAAAATATAAACATATATACATAAAAGCATTCAGATTATTTACATAATCAGATGCATATATGTCATATTTGCAGCTGAAACAGGGTCTCTTACGTGTACTTTCTATGGCACTAATGTGACTCCAACAGTGGAGTCACCCATTCTGCTGGCCAGTCGTCTGTATTTCAGATCAGCTGTCAGCTTTAGCTGTAGACTACAATAGTTACCTAAATGCTAATATTTGTTGATTTATTTCCTTTTCTACAAGATTTGGATTTTGTATATAACTATTCCACATCACATCTCATCTAGTTACCATAATAAGGTTGTCAGCTACAAACCAACAGAATGGGGGAATCCAATGATAAGCTTTTATCCATTCTTATGCTATGGTAAAATAATAAGAAAGTGCTCTTCTGGATGCACATTGTTTGAGTTACTGTTGCCTTTCTATCTTCTCGTCTGACATCAACTAGGAATTTTTGCCCAGAGAACTGCTTCTCATTAGATATATTCTTTTTTTTGCCATTCTCTATAAACTCTACAGATTACTTTATGAAAGCAATATATATTTATAAAATCCCAGTAGATCAGCAGTTTCCAAAAGTAAAAGATTGTATCAATAACTATATTATATTATTTAATTCATAATACATAACATTTTCCTCCTGTCTTCACTTATTTACACTTTGTATATTAAACTATTTTACATGGTAATTATATCAACCTGATACCTTTTGTAACTTACTGTGTTAGAGTAGGGTAGGTGATTGTTACTGCTCCATAACAACAACTCTGTTGTAAACATACTTTATGGTGAAAGGTAATGCAGAATTAAAGCACATTTTTATACAATTTAGGGCTTCTTTAATTTATTTTCTTTCTGTATTTTGTTAAATAAACTATTGAATAAAGGCTAAATGGGATGCCTTCTCAGAAGACTGCAAATGGCAAACTCTTCACTAATACCCATGTGTTTGGATGTAATTTTTGGATGTCTTTAAATGTTTGGCTATATAGTGTATATGCCAGTTCATTCAGTGTCTGTACTGTCCCAGTAAAAGGAACCAGTAAAAGACCAGACCTAGCCACTTTTTACACGTATTATACATTTTTTAAAATGTTTTTAATCTATTTTTACAATATATTCTTGCATCATTAGTACAATAGGAAATATGTTGTGCTAGTTTGTCATTCCATAAATATGTTTGTGTATTAATGGGTGTGTGTCAATTTTGCTATTAAATACATCAAAGTATTCAGAAACACTGCAGTGTCATATTTTTGGCATGAGAAACTAGTGCAGCGTATTTCCTATTGTACTTGTGATGTGAATAGATATTTCAGAACAGAGCAGGGAACACAAGTTTCCTGCAGAAACCAGGAAATGTTCACAAGACTGCAGATTTAACTATCATGTGCTGCTTTGCAAGACACAATTCTTCAAATCATCCTGTATCTAACGTTGAAACTAATCCACTACCCATCTATCCTTCAATTCACATGTTTCTCATGCTGTGGAGTGCAGACCCAGATTCAATCTGTTTATGCTGACACCACCTAGATCCATCAGTTTATTAAAACTTTCTGCACGAGGTTGCATTAATACATATGCCATGAAAGCTGCTGTACCACAGCAGGTAATGTATGTGACAGAAGGGAGATTGAATTGTGTTCTTGTTTCATGGAACTTTTTGTTGAATTTATTAATTTTATTCACTTATTTAATTATTTATTTATTCAATATGGAGTTAATTGACCCTATGAGTGTGGAAACCGTGGCTATGGGTGGAAAACTTAATTCAAATCATTTCACAAAGATAAATATCAGCTAAGAAAAAGACAAATCCTGAAGATTCTAAATAACTAAACTAGCAGGTATTATCATTAAATTGTGCTTCAAGCATGGACGTACTAATTGACATGATATAACAACACCAATCACTCAGAAGGGTTTTGTAGAATTCTGGATTAAACTGTTAAAACATCTACTAGTCATTATTACTAGAACAGAAATTGAGACTGCAGAGTTTTCAGCATCCATGTTTAGGTAAACAGTATATATGCAATGTTTAAAGAAAAACACAGAATTGAAGTACCAGACTTTGCCAGTTTGGTGTTGAGATCTTCAACTGCAGTCTTAAATGTTGGGCATATCTGGAAGGGACACACATTATGGAATCACTGCTATTTGACTAAAACCACTTATTTACTGTAGCCGAAGGCAACAAGGCTACCTACCTTTTCACGGATCTCATTTGCAATATATGGTTTAAACTTGTCTACAAATGGTTGAAAGATGAAACTAAAAATAGCATAAAAGAATTATAAGAAATTATGACAAAGTATGATTATCTACAAACTGTGAGTTAAAATAAAGGAAATAAATAATGATAAAACAAGTTGTACAAACAGAGGAATTGACTGAGACTAAATACATTTTTACTTACCTGGCACCTCCATGAAAGTTAATTTGTATGCCTTCCACATCAGCAGAACAGATGACATTAGAAATAGAAAGGTGCCCTTCATCATTCCCCAGCTGCAACACTGTGTTGAGATTGATGGTATACACCGCAAGATTGAAGGAACCGCCATCATTACTGCATTAAAGGAATTTGTGTAGAGAAATTGTGTAACTGTGCATCGTCATAAATCATTTAATATATACCTTATTATTAAACCTAATGTGGAAGGAAACCAGAGTTAATCCACACAGAGGAAAATGCTCAACAAGAGAATTGGTTACTATAATCAAATGAAATAAATGTATGAATGTAATGATAGTATATGTACGTGATTACAGTAGTGTTCAAAAGTTTGTAAAGCCTTTAGAAATTTCTGTATTTCTGCATAAATATGACCTAAAACATCATCAGATTTCCACACAAGTCCTAAACGTAGATAAGGAGAACCCAGTTAAACAAATGAGACAAAAGATTATATCATTTATTTATTGAGAAAAATGAAAAATATCCAATATTACATATTTATGAGTGGCAAAAGTATGTGAACCTCTAGGATTAGCAGTTCATTTGAGGGTGAAATTAAAGTCAGGTGTTTTAAATCAATGGGATGACAATCAGGTGTGAGTGGGAAGCCTTTTTTATTGAAAGAACAGGGATCTATCAAAGTCTGCTCTTCACAGCACGTTTATGGCACGAACAAAGGAAGACCTCAGAAAAAGAGATGTTGATGCTCATCAGGCTGGAAAAGGTTACAAAACCATCTTCAAAGAGTTTGGACTCACACAGTCAGACAGATTTTGAACAAATGGAGGAAATTCAAGTCCATTGTTACCCTTGACCAACAAAGACCACTCCAAGAGCAAGGCATGTAATAGTCGATGAGGTCACAAAGGACCCCAGGGTAACTACTAAGCAAATTAAGGTCTCTCTCATATTGGCTAATGTTAATGTTAATGGTGGTAGTATAATGGATTGTGCCTGTTTTGCTGCATCTGGGCCAGGACGGCTTGCCATCATTGATGGAACAATGAATTCTGAATTATATCAGAGAATTCTAAAGGAAAATGTCAGGACATCTGCCCATGAACTGAAACTCAAGAGAAGGTGGGTCATGCAGCAAGATAATGAACCTAAGCACACAAGCCGTTCTACCAAAGAATGGATAAAGAAGAGTAAAGTTCATGTTTTGGAATGGCCAAGTCAATGTCTTGACCTTAATCCCATCAGAATGTTGTGGAAGGACCTGAAGTGAGCAGTTAATGTGAGGAAACTCACCAACATCCCAGAGTTGAAGCTGTTCTGTAGGAAGGAATGGGTTAAAATTATATTAAGCCAGTGTGAAGGACAGATCAACAGTTACCGGAAACGTTTAGGTGCAGTTCTGCTGCACCGGATACTAAAAGCAAACGTTCACTTACTTTTGCAACTCACAAATATGCAATATTGGATCCTAATTAATAAATGGCCAAGTATAATATTTTTATCTCATTTGTTTAAGTACACAAACCTTCGAGCACCACTGTATACTCACAAAAGTATATACCCACTCACATACTAGTGGCATTTAATTCAAGATATTAAATAACCTAACACATGTGTCTTTGGACTGTGGGAGAAAAACGGAGCATCTAGAGTAAACCCACACAAACACTTTCCGGGAATGGAATCCATGACCTTTTCATACTGTATCTATGTTATTAATATATAGGGCTACATACTATATTACTATACCATAATGAAAAAATTCAGTAGTACAGTACCATACAATAAGGCAAAGTATGCATTGTAACTGGCTTACATAAGACCAAAGTGTGTTTTCCAGGAACCAGTGACTGCAAGAGAGAGCCCACTCAATTTAAACAATATTCCTGTCCCCTCTGAAAAGACTACAGAGGGTTCTGGCAAATCACAGCGTTCAATGTGCATGCTGAAAAGAAAGAGTCAAAGATGTAGTCAGTAGTTCTGGGGCACATTTACAGATTAACAGTTAATAATCTTAGCAAGATGATATATTACAATAATAATGATAAATTAAAATAGTGTTAAATTTTTTGACTCAGAGCAAAATAAATTGTTGGTTATAATACTTACTTATATAGGACATAATAGACTTCGCCAATATAAATATTCACACTTCCTCTGACCTCTGGTAGTTCAATGCTACCCATTTGAATCTGTAGCCAGTCCGTCAACCAGTGCGTCACTGCATATAAACAGTTAAATAGTAAAAATTTAAATTAGTAGAATTAAAAATCACAGACACTCTAAAAACTGCAATTAAATATATATATATATATATTCTCAAATTGCTTTGAGGAACGGGAACAATATTCAGTTTTCCTTTAGAGCCTTCATTGAGGATATGGGTGAATAGCAGAGTTTATTCGTTAATTAATTTACTGTCTTATCCCCTTGTTCCTGTACTATATCATCCTAATTAGGGGTCCTATCTGGCAGCACTGTGAGCAAGGCAGGAGCAACATTAGAGAAGGTTCCAATTCATCATAGGGCATACACACTCACACACTCATACACACAATCACACACTCTTGGCACATTGAAAACATATTCATATCAAATAAGTGATCAAAAGGATAGTTCTATCCTTGAATAGTTATGGCTGGTTTGAGAGCAAAGGTGGCCATGTACAGTGATAGTGTAGAGTTGAAGTAAAATAAAGACTGTGCAGTGAGGCATAAATCCTGGCTAAGCCACTTCTGCTATCGTATATTACTTTCGTTCTCTACATAATAATGGTTTGATGATTTAAAGAGCAGATATACATTTTCAACATACATCTAATTCAGCTATAAAATTGTCCTGTCTAGAATGCACATACAAAACTGAATCAGGAACTCTTTTAATGGTGTGATGATCTGGAATGCCTACATCCTGCACATGTATAATCAATGTTTTCAATGCTAAAGAGGTTTTAGGTGATGAACAAAGATGACAGATCTTGAAGAGTCTGCTTCTATCTGAGGTGTAGACTACATGTTACATTTCTGTATCCTTATCCAGACCAGCTGTATATGAGGCTTTTGATTTCGTTTTACTGATCAGGACTATATAGAACACTCTCTTGTAGAGCACTCAGTGGTGGTTGGCTACATTAAATTTACAGTATGTAAATGTTATATTAAATAGCATCACTTGTCATCACTTGTCTTATACATATGAACCTTTACATGTGTCTAACTAAACTGACCACAATTGACACGTAATATCTTTAAGCTGTTGCATTGGGTGTTGAACATATTTGTACAGAAAAGAGAAGCAAAAGCAAAAGGGGAAGGAAAGTCTACACAATGTTGAATTGCTATTTTCATTTTAACCTAAAACTTTTTAAGTTTCTGTGCAACAACAAGCAAGAGACTATGCAGGAAATCCTTATCATCTCTCCATATGATTCATATTCATAGTTGCACATGCTAAAACAAATCCCAACAAGACTGACAACCTTCCTTGAAGACCCAAAGACATTTAAGTTTAAAGACAAATTGTGTTAAACCTATAAAGTCTTCTGAGTTGTATTAATTATGCAGGATACAGGTGAGCATGTCATAAAATTTGTATTACAATCTAACACATTTATATTCGGCTTTCTAATTGAATATAAAAGCAGCATTCCATTACATTTTAACCGTTGTCATGGCAGTTTGTGGAGCACATTTCACTTTTGTTTAAAGTCAGAAGTGATACATAAATTTTTACTAAAACTTAACTATAGTTTATATAGTGTTAATAATAATAATAATAATAATAATAATAATGTTATCATTTGTGAGATGCACCTTACCGCTTTGTAGTCCTTTCTGTGTCAGAGCAGTTTGCAATGCAGGATAGTCAGCATGGATGCATGGTATCGACATCAGAAGGAAAGCAACCCACAGCATTTTCACCTTGATTTCTTAGTGTGATAACAAGAATAAAGAAACATACTTTCCTTTAGGAACAAATATTACAGAAAGAGCAAGTCATATATAGAATATATATATATTCTAGAAACATTTATCCAATTGACTGAATTATTAGTATTATTACCCACTAAAATGATCTGAACAGGTTGCCTCCACAGATTTGTATGTGCTTACATCACGGTCTTTTCATGGGTTATTCTGATACCTACTTCCTTATTTTAAATAATGATCTGAAACCTGGCAGTAACTATTGTGGCCTACTGTCTTGGTGTTTAATCAAAATGGGAAGTTCCCAGAGCTAGATCTCTATACTTTTAAACAGTTTAAAAACCGACTGATCCACCTGTAAATTTATATTATTAATTGTATATTTTCAGGTAAAATAACTTTTTATTCTTGAATCCAGAATGTGGGTCCTATGTACAAACTGTGCAAGTTTTTTTTTATCTAGAATGTCTTTTTTATTTAGGCAGAACACTCCCTAACACTCCCTCCCTCCCGCTGTGTGGTAGTGAACTCTTTCAGCATGATAACACACCCTGCCACGCTGCAAAATTTGATCAGGAATGGTTTGAGGAGCTTAAGAGCACAAAAGCTGAAGCTATTTGCTTTTCATTCAAGTTATCCAATCCACCACTGTGGAATGTCCTGTACAATGAAATCAGAACCATGCAGTCCACTACAAACAGCTTAAAGGACCTTAATTGTCCTTCAAGGGGTCCATGCCTTAATGAGACAGAACTGTTTTAACTTGAGTACCAGAATGTTACAATATTATATTACATATTACATATTTTTGAGTGTCAAAAGTATGTGAACCTCAAATTGCAGTTAATTTTAAGGTGAAATTAGAGTCCAGTGTTTTCAGTCAGTCAGGTGTTCATAGTCTTCATAATGTTTTGAACCCTCCCCATTCTCTGCACTTGGTACCACCTCCACAGAGTCCCATTCCAGGAAAGTGAGTGTTATGATTTACAATCATGCACATGATATATTTTGCAAAAAAATATATACTTTGTGGTAATGACAAAAATGAAAATGTGTTAATACACCAAGAAATACACCTCATTTTTAATATAATTTAAATTGAAACCTGTTACAATACATCGCTGTCTCCTAACATTAGATGCCAAGTGTGCCTAATTGGCAGATCCTTTGCTTTTCACAGATGAGAGCAGGATTCACAGACATGATGGGGTCTGAAAATGTTGTAGAGAAAGTTGTGTCAGATGCAACATCATTCAGCATGACAAAATGCTGGTGGGTCAGTGATGTTCTAGTCAGGCATACACCTGAAAGTAAGCACAGACTTCTATAATAGGCTGCACCCTGACGCTTATTAGGTATCAGGATGAAATCCTTGGACCCACTGTCAGACCCTACACTGCTGTATTGGAGTAGTACTCCTTGTGCATTATATTATATTACATATATATTATACTATTATCCCCCAGCCCCAAAAGAAGCACACATACAAATGTTTGTAATAGTCTTTAATGAACATTGACTTCTTTCAACTCATATCCAACAAACTACATAAACACCAGTATACCCGCTTGGAATAGTACATAAAACATGTAAGGAAACTTGAAGTTGTCTAGATACTAGGAGGAAGTAGTTCTCTATGAATGCTTAGCTATACTAATAGTTTTGGTGGTAAGGACATGCCCAATCAGCATTTAGGACAAGATTGTATACATACTTTTACCGAAATAAACTTATTGTTATTTATTTATTTAAGTATCATTCAGATCAGCACTGTTCTACTTCTGAAGTATGGTAACAAGTGAAATAGATGCTGCGGTGCACACGGATTAAACAGATATTCATCAGTAAGGTTAATGGGTGTACTGGGGATAGAAAAAAAGAGATAGTGAAGGTCTGGAAGACAACAGGCAAAACGCTTGATATCTTGGGAACCAACAAGAACCCTCGTGGAATCAACAACAGGTTACTTTATACATGAGACTTCACTCTACACACATAAAAACAAAGGGTTGGCTGACCCTGTGCTTGTATTTACTGGACATCTACCTAGCCATTGTTCATACATTTCTCCTATCCTGACTGGCTGATCAGGTTAACCACAGAGAAAGAGAACTCAGCATTGGCAATCGGCAAAGAGTAAGTCAGTGTAATGTTCACCAGCGGTACTTGCAACATGGTACCCACCCCATTCTATTTAATTTGAGCTGACAATTCTAATGCAGTGTTTGATATATGCTTACACAGCATTTCCCATACATTGATGTATTTGTGGCTGCCTTTCACAATTATAAAATTGTTTGCCACATATTGATTTCCTATTATGTTACTACTTAAACTAGATAAAATCAAAATCTCAATAAAAAAGTATCTTCCCTAATCTCAGTCTCAAGTCTCTCCTTTACCTGTGTGTTGTACCTTTCAAAGTGTAATTATTTTTTTTATTTATGATGCAAGCAGGTATTTCAGAAGCGAGCACTAAACTGAGCAGCGAGAAGGAAACTGAGCAGCATGCACAAACTGTGCATCGAGCACAAGGCTGCAAGAAGTGAGTGCGGTGAGATGCGTAGCAAAGTGCAGTTCTTGTCGTCGTTGCTCAGTTTTCTTGGGTTTGCATTGCTCATTTGGTTTGTTTTGCATGGATTTACATACATTTTGCACTTTGATCTAAACAACAGCAATCCTACTCTCAGTACTTGGCAGATAAAATATTTATAGTGCATTTTATATACACTATTATTTACATGCCACGCTCTCACCCATGCCACCCGTACAGCTTACTGCAACCACTAGAAACTAATTCTGTAAGAAGCACTGGTCACAAGAGATTTTCTATGACCATGATGGTTTAACTTGATGGGATGGATTTTTACAGAACAATTACAATGATATCTGAATATCCAGAGGTAGTCAATACATGGATACATTCTGTGTATCAAAATGTACACACCAACACAATTTCACCTGCTGCTTTCTATTAATTATATATGAATTTGAGTACATGAATGGTAAAGTCATGGCTGGCTATCTATTTTAAGGCTCAGAGTAAAGACTACATAAAATATTCTAGAGCTTTTTGAATGGCTGCAGTGTTTGTGGTCCTTATTTGTATTACACTTTACTTTTTACTCTAAAAGGCTGCAGAAATGTAACATTTCTCTAATTCCTTCTCTATAAGAAAATCAGGTTGCACGTGTATTCGTTTATACATGTGTGTAAATATGTAAATAAGGGTCTTTTTTAACTTTTCTTTACAGAACAAACATGCATCCTTGATGTGAATTATACAACACAGGACAAGGGTGCAGTATGGAAACAGCAGGCTTTAACAGTGAAGAATTACTTAGTAGAATACAATATAAGACAGGACAGTGCAAGGAAATCTGGGAACTGGAGTTCTGCATGTTCTGAGTAAGCGAAAGAATCTGGCAGCATGCAGGAATCAGCACTGAAAAGAAAGGAAAAGACAAAGAGAATGTCAAAGAACGTCAAATAAGAGCACCAAGTTGACTATGAGTTGGAGTACTACTGTGGATGACACTTCTTACTGAGATCTCTGGTATTTTAGTCATGTTCACTTTTATCAAATTTATAAATCTCCATAAATAGTGACTTTCATGTTTATCAACTTTCTGCTCTGCGCTAATTCCAAAACAAATTCCATAATGACGTTTGTAACTAAGCTGGCTTGTTCACTTACAGTGGTGCTTGTGAAGCCTTTAGAATGTATAGTCTTGCATAAACGTGACCAAATGACAAACAAATCATATAATTGGTTTAATTATCTTTTTTTTCTGGAGGTAATAATACAATATTACATATACACATACATATGTGAATATCATCACACTGTAAAGTGTAAAAAGTTATCTCTCTGCATGTGATTTTCAAAACATGTTTGTGGAAGTGTATCATGTTATCAACAAAAACAATTTGAGGAACTCAGAAGAGTTGTTGATCCTAATCCGGCTGAAAAAGGTCACAAAATGATTTGGACCCCGCCAGTAATACAATTGGCTTTTGTTACTTTGGCAAACAAATATCACTTCCAAGAGCAAAGTGTGTAGTAGTCCGACCTTGTCTTGACTAAATGACCTTGTAACCACTAAATGAATAGTAAAATAAAAGTATCTAACATTAATGTTCACAAGTGTGCAATCGGAAGATCACAGAAAGACAACTGTGTGCATGGTTTTAAACTACTGCTCTCAAAAAAGCATTATTTCCCAAAACATGATTTCCCATAACGTGTCACATGGATAATCCAGGCAACAAAAAAAAACATTTAGAGAAAGGATGATACCAATACATAACTGTTTGGTTTTAGGGAATGATACTACCACACCTGTGACACATGTGCCAGCACAACTTGAACATCGTGGACGTCAGGATATCTGTCCAACTGAATCTAATTCAACCATCAGCCATCCAACAATAACCATAAGCATATAATTCATTCTACCAAAAAATGGTTTAAGACACCTAACGTTAAAGTTTTGGAATGACGGTCCTGAACCAAGTCATGGAAGAAATGTAAGGAAACCAACAACCTCACAAAATTAAAGCCGTTCTGTACATACAAATGGGGGAAAAAATTCTATAAGCCGGTGTGTAGGATGGATCAACAGTTCTGCAACAAATCTCTAGTTGCATTTATTGTTGAATAGAGGGGTCACAGCAGATACTGCAAGCAAAGGATTACATAACTTTAACACTTATAGATAAGTAATATTGGATCATTTTTCTCAATAAATAGATGACCAAGTATAATATTTTGTTAAACTGAGTTATCCTTATATAGTTTTATGTGTTTTGGAAGCAAAATGTTACACACAAATGCTCTACTCAAACTGGCTAAATAATATTTTCAGAAAAGAAGGTTGGTTTTTATTCTGCATTACTCCCAATTTATTTGTTACAAAAGTCATGATACATTAATTTGTATCATTTAAGTAATGATGAGTTGCTTATTTTATGAGTAGCGTTGATGTTGCATTTTAAAGAAAATTATATTTTTACTTAGTTAAAATAATTGTTTATTGTTTAAGGGAGTAAAACTGTGCATTCGACTGTGTGCATGTACATTCTTACCTGTATAAAGTGATTAACTGGCTGCAGTCTCTGGCTGCATGAGATAGTGTCTGGATGGCTCCACCATACTGCCACAGTGTGCGTCGCTCCTACAACACAACACATCATGTTGTCATTACTAATTACAACATGCTTACTTCTACTAAACATCAATGAACAACCAAAACGGGAAACTTTTAAATAATGCTCTACATTACACATTACCTGTTGTCATTGATGTCTGGGCTGTTTCCTGAAACAATAAGATTAGATATTAAGTAAATATAGCTGAAAACAAATGCATGTTCAAGTACTGCCAGTAAGATTGAAACTACACTCATGTATATAGAACTGTCACATACACACCAATATTTTTTAGTATACACACTAACCATTTTCCACATCCAGTGGGTAGGAGCTTAGTATGTCTATGGATCTCACAGTGCTGTAGCCAACTCTGCAAAACACAGCAACATATTAATAATGAGCAGAGCAGGGAAGAAAAGAAATTAGAAGGGAATAGAAAGGAGAACTCACACACTGGGTTTCTGGGGAGCAGGCTTTTCATCTCTCTGGAAAAGAACATTACTGAACGATGTTACAGGGTCACTGCCGTGACTGGAGACAGACGTGGTTGGAGATGTAGCAGTGCCATAATGCCCAGCCCTCACTGGCTTTGCTATGAGAAAACCAAGCAAACAAAAATGATTTCTTTAATTTAAAAAAATTATTATTTCTTTACTCATAACTCCAGGGGCAATTCTAAGATCAGCACTTTGGGGGTGCTGTAATTTTGTCATTCCCAAGATTGAGATGAAGTAGAGGCAATGTAGTGATTGGGAAGACACCAACAAATCTGAGAAAACTTCTATTATTGCTTAGCCTTTGCGCCAAAAAGTCTTAACTAGGTCTAAACTTGGAAAAGACAGTGGCTCATACCATTTGTGAGGCAAGCGGGCTGTATTTTTGTTTAACTACTGTTAAAATCTACATCAGTATTATAGAAAGGATATTATAGAAAACATATTTTTCAGTGACAAACTTCTATTTGAAAAAATGTTCAGCTGCATCAAATGCCACATTTACTTCTTCTTTACTAAGTACATATCTCCTAAGTCATTTATGGGAGCTGTCCCTTTTTCTCTGATCTGTTGAAAAGGAGGTTGCACTTCCAGCATTGCAAAAAATCTAATGCAGAAGTTCTTAAACGTTTTAATAATAATCATAATAATCATAATAACAATAATAACAATAATAATAATAAACAACTTTTAGTATTATTATTACTACTAGGCCAGTGTCCGTGTGTGTGTGTATGTGTGTGTGCATCTGCGTCACAAATTTCCCCCAAGAAAGCAGCAGAGCCACACAATTGGAAGGATGGCGCAAGAATCGTTTTGGAAACACCTCGGTGAGGCATATTTATCACAGAATTTAAATTTTTGCAGGCAAGATTTTTACACTTTGCTCGCTTATTACTACTCATAAGTAATCGGCTACTGAAATGACAAACTTAATTTTTACTTTATAAGTTTTTAAGTTTTTTAATAAAAAATGAACATACAATTATTAATTACCCTGTAGATCACATGTTCTTCATTTCAGTAGTAGGGATTACCTATGACCAGTAGTAACTGAGAGAAGTTTGATGTTCTTAGGTCATTGATTAAGTATATTAAGCGTCATTAATGACTTATAGAGGTCCTGTGTTATAATGAAATGTTTAATCCTGTTGCAAACTATTACATGCCATTGAGTTTTTACTGGTGTGAGATATGGTTGAATAATGCAGCTAATCAGTGGTCAGGCAATGCAACTAGCAACAGTAAACTGACTATTATAGTTTTGTAAAATGAAGAATAAAGTACATCATCCAAACAATAACAAAATAAATAGCTAGAGTTTGTTTAACTGTTTAGAGTTAATGGTTTCCTACAGGGAAACATGACAAGGACAGCCAGTAGTACTGAAGATCAGATTACAGATCTTAACAGAGTGATGACACAATTTACCACATACCATTCCTAAGGCAGTCCTTTTCTGTTAGTTAAAATATTTGTTAATAAGGAATATTTAATATCATTTGATACAGATATTGACCAATACTTGAAAATGCTCTTTAGGTCTGTAAGAGTTGAAAATATTGGCAGGGCTAAAACAGCAACATCCACATACAAGCCCAAGACCAGTCCCTAAGCTGCTTAACTCCAAAAATGGCCCTTCTAGCTATTTCCCAGTGATCTATTAGCTATTATCTATAGAAGCTGCTGTACCAATCAGAGCAGTATGCGGGCGGCGCAGTGTGTTGCGTAGACGCATGGCATCCCGGATGCGCTCCACCTCCTGCTGATAGCGGCGCCGGTCATTCATTGCACCCTGCTTAGCATCCTTCAGTGCCGCCTCAAGTGCCCGAACGCGCTCAGCCGTAGAGCGAAGACGCTTCTCCAGCTTCGGAAGCTCACAGCGCAAATCTGCATTATCACGTACCAGCTGGATGAAAGTAGAAGGTTAAAAGTTAAAAAGCAAACAAATTCTTCACAAAATGTTAATCAGGAGAACTTAAAGATATAAACATATTTACATTTCTTTAATGATAGTGAATCCTCAAATCTATATAATACTCTTTTTTTAATGTACGTGTTGCTGGACAATGCCTCTTTCACCTGTTTGTGAACCTTTGTAAGCTGGTCCAGGTTGTTCTCAAGAAAGGAAATCTTCTGTTTCTGGGTGTTAGACCCCCCACTATCATCAGGTCCAATTTCTGAACTCTAGACAGAAAAACAGGGGATATATGAGAGAGGTAGAGGTATTTGTGTTTTAAACAGGTATTATTTATCATGTATTTAACATGTATTTTAGGCTGCCTGTCCTGGTGCTCACTTTTTTAACTCGAGTCGTGAGGTCTTGAACGAACAGCTTGCGCAGGTTGTGGAGGGTCTGGAGCTCACGGGCCTGTGAGGAAAGAGACATGGTAAGGAAGAAAGAGGGATAAAGAAACGATATATTACTGCAAAAAGAAGAAACTTTTAACTTATTTGAAGACAGTGAGACTTGTCATTACTTCATGAATACTTACAATTATATTATGTACCATTTTTATGACCAATAAATTATTTTGATATATTTTAGTTTTTTTTTTATTATGAACAGTTGATACAGTGCTTGTTTAAATCAACAGTAAATCTGACATTCAAAAACAAAGTAAGGAAACAGCAACAACAAAACATGTAACAAAGAGGAAAGTCAGAGGTACTAACAACAGTCTCCTCCAGGCCCTTGAGATCCTGTTTAGACTGCTCGTGCCTCTCCTGCTGAAATCTGTGACAAACAGTTTGACTTGTGTTATCCATATATTATGGGGTTAACAGACAATCCACTTACAGCTATACATAACAGACACCAACTGGAGGATACACAAGTTTTCACCATATTCAGAGAACAATAATACTGTTTATTACATTAAGACAATTGTAATTTTAATGTTTATACAGTCCCTGCCATAACTATTGGAACTCCTTGAGAAGATGACCAAAACATTTACATTTCATATTACTCTTTTTTTTTTACTAATTTTGAATCCCTCATTAGTAATAATAATCATTATTTTACAAACCACATGCCACACGTTTATAGCAAGCCAGCAAGCCAGCTATAAACTGTTAATAACTGAGACTGTCTGTCTGTCTGTCTGTCTGTTACCATTCTTTCCATCCTTTCAATAGAGCAGACTGCTTATTTCCTTTGATTTATTAGTTGTATATATATAAGCAAGACAGTGGTCAGCTTGAAGGTGTGGTGTTTGGGGTCGTTATTATGTTGGACCACCATGCTTGACTGCCATCTGAATCATATAAGTTTATCTTGGTCTCATCAGACATGGTTCAAGTAATCCATGTCATTATTCTGCTTGTCTTCAGTAAACTGTTTGTGGCAACCATGCAGACCGATGGGATGCATTGTGCGGCGTATGATTGACTATCTTAGCCATGAGGGTCCATGTTCCAGTGACCAGTATGAGAGAGAGTGAGAGGCATAACCCTAAATTTAACATAAATTTAACCTGCTACCCAATCACACCGGAGACCTTGTAATACTAATTAGTCGCATGATGCCAGGAAGAGAAAATGGCTTATTGGACACAATTTGTTCATTTCCACTTAGGAGTGTTTTGTTGCCAGGCACTTTTGTTGCTTAGGCGCTTTTGTTGACAGCAGTTTAGACATTAATGAATGTGTGTTGAGTTATTTTGAGGGCAGAGCAAATTTATACTGTTATACAAGCTGTAATCTGAGTACTTTATATTATATCAAAGTGTCATATATTTATTGTTGTAACATGAAAAGGTATAATAAAATAACTTAAAAAAATCACTCGAGATACTCTACATATATACAGTATATATATATATATATATATTTTTTTTTTTTTTTTTTTTTATAAATATAAAGTACACTGCCTCAGAATTTATAGGGATATCACAAGTTTACTTACTTAAAAGTTGTAAGATTGTTACTTCATTAATTTATTATAACCATGATTACACAACTTTTCCAGGGGTGAAATCATTGTGGAAGGTACTATACAGGGTTTTGTGGACCTTTTCTAAAAGTTGCTTATGTTACTTACGACAGTTGTTCCAAACGAGCACTCTTGGTGTCTTCCTGGATCTTCAGGTTGCTGAAGTCAGATCGCACATGGGCCAACTCTAACTCCAGAGCCTGGTTCTTACTGAGAAGAGGGAATAGGAAGATGTTAAATTAAATTAAATTAAATTAAATATAATATAATGTTAATGTATTATTACTATGCTCTTTTATTAAATGATTAGACATAATGTTTAATAGATCAGTCATTTATAAGGCCACTGACTCAGTGAGCTCATCAATGAGGCGTTGTTTCTCATTGATCTCATCCCGCAAGTGGCTGAGCTGAGATTGCCGAGGTTCACGATAGCCTGCAGCTCGGTGCATAGCCTTCTGGATTAATAAAAAGGCACAAAGACTAAGAATTATAAACATTAATTTATGTAAATATGTTCTTTATTTTATGTACTTTGCAAGATAGGTTTTTATTTATACACTTTCATAGCATTATGTATTGTGCTTCCTTATGATTTCACCATTCCATAACAAATCATGCATGCAGTAGTATAGTATTTTATGGTGACGTCTTTACATTAACCATTAAATCTTTCAGGAGAAATAAACTCCTTATAACATAATGACACTACTTACCTTTCCATCAGTCTCCTCTGTCTTTGACTTTTCAATCTCACTCTGAGTCTCTGCATTACTCTCTGTAGGAGATAAACTCTGTGAGCTAAACAGAACTTTATGCCTTTATACCTTTTACAAATAAAACTGAGCCCATAACCACTGCACAAAGTGATAACATGTCAAATAAGCGTAGATAGAATGAGTGTGGCTGATACATTATTTCGTTTACATTAGCGTTTTTTCTCAATTATACTGTCATGTCTTCTTTGCACCTCAAAAAGACACAGAAACAGTTTAGCGTGACTAGCAACAACCAGTAAATGAAATGTTTATGTATGACACATTATGACTACGTCATGTATTGTTTATATTACCTTTGTTATGTGCATCTCATGCATAAGCATATCTAGATGCATGACTAGTGCCTTGTACAACATTTGTTAGCATTTTTTGCCATATTATGTAGTAGACAGGCTGCATTATTAGTGAAATTTAAAAGCACTTAAAATATTAAGCTTCTCTGGAGAAATATGGAAAGATTCAATTACTGGGTTAAAATGCATACTCTTGGGTTAATCCCTAATTTCCCAAGATAACCTGCCTATGATGTGCATTTGCTAGCGTGGATCTGCCTTACCTGGATTCTGTAATAGGGACAGTTCTTCACTCAATGCATCATAGCTATCCTCCAATTGTCTCTTTTTCTGCTCCACATTCTGCATGTACTCCGTAAGAGACCGGATCTTTGCCTCATGCTACACACACAGATATATGTATATGGGGCCCACGTTACTGCAGCATTGCAAATATGATGTTTGAAAGTTCTAGATGATTGCTTAGGTGTATCAAAAGTGTTCAAAACAACACAGGTTTTTGTGTTAGTCAACATGTAGTCAAAATTGAAAAGAAAAGGTAGAGGAGACGTTGAGAAAGGTCTGTACATTCAGATCTGAAATAATTTTTTCCTTTCTTAAGAAATCTACTTAAACTCATTTGTTTCTGAAGTTTATTTTTCCTGTTAGTTAGTTTCCTGTTGGTTTTTTTAAATTTTTTATTATTGTCCACAGATGTGGGTACTAGACCGTTTCCGGACGTAGCGTGAAATGGCCATGTTATTTTGGGGTTTTGCTGTGTGTGTGTTTTCACACATTTTACCCACCCAAAGTTAAACATTTCACAACTTGCTACATTGTAAAAAGTGCTATATAAATAAAGTTGAATTGAATATTAGTTAAGGTAAAAGCCTCAGTCTCATTTGTCCATAAATCGTTGGTCTACCTGTTCGACATCTGTTACTTAGCACACCAGTGGTAACATTCTTCTCCAGGATATTTCAAACAGTTGTACTGGCTTTTTGCCTATATTTGTTTATATATACGATCATGCTCTGCTTCAGTATGTTGGCATTCATGGTTCTGTAAGTGAACTGTAGCTCTCATGCACTCATGCAGCCCCAAACCATGACATTTCTACTACCATGCTTAACTGTAGGCAAGACACACTTGTCTTTGCACTTCTCACCAAGCTCTGAATATGATGCTGAGCATGTGCACTCAATTTTTTTAGTCAACGAAGGCCTGTTCTGAGTGGAACCTGTCCTGAACCTGGCCTAAACCACTGCATGTTTTTTGCCACCAAGCTACCAAAGTGCCATGTCTTCAGTATTATCCCATGAAAATATATAATAAAATAGTTAGTTAACTATTATATTTTGTAGTTAGAAAACTAAGTGGAAGTGGCACAGAGGCATAGTGAAATTGTAGTGCCTTCTCACAGCTCCATTGAATTGGATGATTGAATTTTTCCCATCATCTGCCATTTCTATGAGTCCCAGTGTAAGTGAGTCTTGTGCCTTGAGCTGCCAGTTAGGGCCTGATATCTACAATTCCAAATTCGATTTAAGGGTATACCTGTTTGCATGCTTTACTAAGTTAAAAACAGTTTTCAAGCGACTGTAAATTTCTTCTATCCAGGGCGTTTAAGCATTTAAGAAACATTAGCCAGTGTAAGAAAGGTGTTAGGAATTATAAGATCACAAAATATTGACTGAATATTTATAGTACAGATTAGGTGCTTACTTATATGGTTCAGATTTTTACAAAGGAATACTGGTCATCTTGATATTGCTGCTGTTCATTGCTGCTTTCAAGCTGGGATCACAATTTGTAGCCAGGATGTAAAAAGACCTAAAGGGGTTTTAGGCTCTTCTACAATAGCAAGTCTATGGTGTCAAAATAGGTCCTAAAGTTTTTAAAACCAAAAAACAGAACCTGTAACCAAATAATTACATTTTGTAATAAAAAACCGGTTTGTAAACAGAATATTTCTGTTTGTAATCGTCTATTTTGAGTTTAATATTGTTGAAGTATCCTTTTTCGCTTTATTTGCACCTTTTCTCCATTACGCTTCTTTCAGTCTCGCTTTCGCTTCCAAAAGATTCTCGCTTCTGACTTTTGGACCTGATTTGATGGTGGGGCGAGATCTAGGCAATCATTGGCTGCTGGAGGTAAGCCTCGCCCACCGGTTCATTCTACATCAGCGAAAGAACTAAAGTCTTTTACCCCATTGGAAAATAGTAGGGAATAATTTTGACACCATAGATCCCGCCCCACCGTCAAATCGGGTCCAAAAGTATCGTAACTGAGAAAAGGCGCAAAGAAAGCAAAAACAGAAACTTCAAGAATATTAAACTCAAAACAGACGATTACAAACAGAAATATTCTGTTTACAAACCGGTTTTTATTACAAAATGTCATTATTTGGTTATGGATTCTGTTTTTTGGTTCTCAAAAATTTAGGATCTATTTTGACGGCATACAAGTCTATCATAAGACGTGCATGTTGTTTTTTTATACATAATGTATTTGTCACACGAAAATTACGCTTTTTATTGGCAATTAATTCAAATATGGTATAGATGTATGGGGGTAGTGGATATAATTAAATCATAAAAAGTACTCACTTTAAACTCATAAACCAACAACGTTATTGAACTGTAAAGTCTGTCCTTGTTACATCTATCTAGACTCACAGGACTTACAGACTATAATATACAAAAACAATACAATGCATATTTAGTTCCAAATCCCTTGCTTGCAGTAACTCAATTAAGCATGTGACCCATGGGCATCACTAAACTTAACCTTTTGCATTCATCTTTTGTTATGTTTTTCCAGGCTTTTCCCCACAGCATCTTTCAGTTGATGTTTGTTTTAGGGGTTACTCCCTCCAGTCTTTTCTTTAGCAGATAAAGGTATGGCCTATTGAATTTAAGTCTGGAGATTGACTAGGCCAGTCCAAAATCTTTAACCTATTGCCCTTAATGAACTCCGTTGTACTTTTAGCACAGTGTTTATGGTCATTATCTTACTGCACAATGCATGATCTCCCAATCAGTTTGGTTTCATCTTTCTTTCTTCTAATCTGACAGGCAAAAAGTTTTGGTAGACTTCTGAATTCCCTGTACTGCTGCCATCTTGCATGACATCATCAATGAAGCTTAATGAGCTAGTCCCAGAAGAAGCCATGCAAGCCCAGGCCATGACATTACCTTCACTGTGATACAAAGATGAGCTTGTACATTTGGGATCATGAGCAGATCTTTTAGCTTTCTGATCATCAGTTGGACATTAGGAGACGATGTGCCTTCAAGGACCTCCCTCTAATGACTCATTATATAATCAATTTTGTTTTATAATTTGAATTAT
>JAUZST010047764.1:0-25418 GCA_034779995.1 Parotocinclus haroldoi | reverse complement strand
CGTGAGCCTCTTTATGGCCGCCTCATGTCGCCCAATGGCAGCGCCCTGGTGGCGAACTACCTCAGCGACATCTTGAGAACCTGCTGAGTCCATGTCTGGCCATGTTGTTCTGTTAGGATATGGGGGTTAGGACCCAAGGTTGCAGGGAAAAGGGGTAGAAGGATGTTCAAATAACGCGGGGGAACGAAAAAGTCGGAGCAAAAGGCTCCACACGATACAAAACAAAAAGAAGGGAGGCGCAGCTGGGACGTTTCCCAAATGGGGAAATGGCCAGTTGGAAAAAGGGAGCGGATCGACCGAGGAGCGGTCCGATCTGCCAGGGGGCGAGCGCGAGCCCTAGCGTGCTCTGGTCACGAAGAAGTGGAGTCGGGGCGTGTCCCAAATGGGGATGCGCAGCCGACGGGAGGGAAGCTCGACGTAGCGTTGAGCGGAACTTCGGAGAGGGGGAAACCCTGACTCTATCCTTGACAATAGAATCACCTCGGAGGTTCCCCTCCTACTCATCCTTCGGCACTAAATACCCTGGAACGTCACCAGCTATCGCTACGGTGGGCGCTGTGCACCGGGGCTTAGATTAATCGCGGTACCACAAACGAACTTGGAACGGGTAAATGTTCGCGCGATCTCACATACGGACCAAGACGACGTGTTACAGGAGGTCAAATTTATGTATGATTGTAAGGACCAAATGTTCCCTCAAAGACAGAGGTCTGAGAGGAGAGAGAGTCTGGTATATTCACTAGCTACAGGAAAATTATGTCTGTGGAAAGCCAGAATGACAGAAAGACAACATGTATATCTGTATGTGTGTGTGTGTGTGTGTGTGTGTGTTTGTGTGTGTGTGTGTGTGTGTGCATATGTGTGTGGAACAAATGAAGCTCTTACACAGTTACATAATTAATGCTCGTGTACATTTTCAATGGCGCGTCTTTGTGTGAGATCAAAGAGTTACCATGGAAACTTGAGCATCGTTAAGTGTTCATTTGGCTTTTGGCTATATTTCATTACTATTTCCTCATTTTTGAAACATCTAAGCGATCCATGTGAAAAGGATGTAGTTCTTTGACTTCTACATGTTTCAACCAAATCTATTTTTTAATACTAATTGGTCTTTGCAGTAGAAAGATAAAATAAAATAAATATAAGGAAAGCAAGCCAAAAATATGTAAGAAAGAAAATTAAAACAAGAAAGAAAAAAAGAAATTAACGAAAGAAAGCCAAAGAATGATAGAAGGTAAAAATAAAGGAAAGAAAGACAGACAAAAATAATGAAAAATAAAGTGAAAAAAGTCAGGAACAGGGAATAAAAAACAAAGAAGAAATAAATTAAGGAAGAGCTAAGTTAAACAAAGATAGGCAAAGATAAGAAAGAAAAATGGAAAACAAAGAAAAGGAAGGAACACAATAAAAGTATGAAAATGCTAGAAAGAAACAAACTCAGAACAAAAGAAAGAAAAAAGTATTGGAGCAGTGCATTATGAGACGGCATTACAGATTTTATTTCCATGTATTTACATCTGGATCTAATACACAGTTCAGAAGACAGCACCTTTTGTATGACTGCACCTTTTTCTTGTGAGCAAAAATACTGGAACATGTGACTGTAAGGTGTGCTTTGTAGTCAAATAGCGTCCTGTTACATTGTTTATTTACACAATGAATAGCTATGCTCAGTTTCAGATTTGGGTCTCACCTGTGCAGACTGTGTATTTATAGTTGGAGGAGTTACCAACATGAAAATCAGAGAGCTGCTCTTCTGGGACAGGCTCATTAATCTTAATTGAAGATGTCATACATTATTGCAGAAGTACAATAAACTCAGAAGTCTACTGAAATATTTTGTCTTTCATATTAAAGCAAGAAGCAACCAAACTGAGTGAGAGAGCCTTCATTGTGCAGTAGTATAATGACCCTAAACACACTGCCAAAAGTACAATGGAGTTCATCAGGGGCAAGAGGTGAAATGTTTTGGACTGAAATAATCCATCTCCAGACTTAAACCCTATAGATCATGCATTTTACCTGCTTTAGATGAGACTGGAGGGACTGCAACAATACTCACACAGCCTGTAGAATTCAAATAAACATAAATTAATTTTAAGGGGGGAAAATGTGCCAAGAAAAAAACACATAATTAAGATTTTTTTCAGGTAGTAGGATGATAGACCAGGTGTGACTTGGGAACCTGTTGTATTTAAAGACTGAAGGCAGTAGCCCCCAAAACAAACACAGAGGCTTCAGTGAAATCCTGGGAAAAAAATGCAAAAGAAGAATGAAAAAGTTTAGTGATGTCAGTTTGGCGGGGAGTTTATTTACAATTAAACATCATTTCAAATTCTGGAAATGAAGAATATAAAAAATGCTGAAATCTCTCAGAGTAATTATCATAAAAAGTAGCTGAAAAAAGAAACTGTTCTTAATTATGCACCATAAAAATGAATAAGTATTTAATTAGTTTTAAAACCCCAAGTATATTGCTGTGTGAAGCCCTTAAGTGCAATATAAATAATACATTATCTGTAGGCTACAATATTAAACAATAAAATTATATTATAATTCTGCACATTATTTGGCACTATAATATCAATCTCTTTGTTTTATAAATACATGTTCATATTTGTCAAATTGTGTAAATATAATATGGTGATTAGGATATTCCATTGTGTAAGTAGAAAAAATAGTGGAAAAATTACATGCATGTTTGTAAAATAATTGTAATTTTAGTTCTGCTTAATATTGCATTGCAAGTGTAAAATAAAAAGCCTATAAAACCCTTTCCTTTTTATTAAAGTGTGTTTGTGGAGTCTACAGAAAGGTCAGTCTTTCAGACACTCCTTAATTACATCTCCTTCAGTTCAAAGTGCTGATTTAATTCTGAATGAGCGCAGCACTTTATTCACACAATATTTAAAGGCCACTTGAATAACTGCTTCATTAATGATCATTCTGTATTTGTAAAGGGGTCATATTAACCATAAGAGTTTTGGCAGATTTTATTTTGATTGATACAGCTTTACCCTAAAAGCATCTGGTACCTTTTTTCACATGCAAAACTGGATTTAACTTTATCCAAAAGCATACATGTGACATAAACAAACATTAACATGCTGGAAGTACCCTTTAAAAGTATAGTTAAAAAGGGATGCATCTAGACAGCAACAATACACAGATAGTCTGTAGAATTCAAATAAACACACCTTAATTTTAAGGAGGCAAAATGTGTCAAGAAAAAGCATATTAAGCTAAACAATAAAATATTAAAATATATATAAAAATATTAAATAAACAATTTCTTTTTCTGTCAGTAGGATGATAGACCAGGTGTGAATTGGGAACCTGTTGCATTTAAAGAGCTGGGGTCTATTAGAGTCTATTGTTCACAGCATGTATATGGATTTGTATTTTGCTGATGTGTGTATGAAGAAAAAAAATGTTTTGAACAGATGAGACCAAAAACTATCCCATTTTTGAGACATGTGGTGTACATGTTATGGTTTGGGTCTGCTTCTCTGCATCTGGGCCAGCATTGATTTCCATCATTGATGGAGCAATGAATGCAGAAATAGAGTAAATCTTAACTGAAAATAGAATGTGGTCAAGTAATATAAAGTACTATGCTATAAGTAAAATTGGAATGAGTTAAAGCAAATGTGAATGACTGATAAACAGTTACCATACATGTTTAGTAGCAGTAATAATGGAGTGAAAGCACAGGTTTACATATTTTTGTCACTCACAAGTATGTAATAAATAAGTATAATAATATAGTCTTATTTGCTTAAGTTGGTTCTCTTTATCTAATTATAGAAGTTATTTAACATTATGATAATGGCTCATACTTCAGAAATATACTGCAGAAATATAGTCATTTCTATATGGTTCACAAACTTTCAGTCACCACTGCACGTAAATAAATAAATAAATAAAGTAAAACAGCCATAGAAATTTCAAAATTAGCATTAATATGTACATGATTTAAAATACACTCTTATCTAGAGCGACTTACAATTGATACAGTTTTACAATCCAAGCAATTGCGGGTTAAGGGTCTTGCTCAAGGTCCTGGTCCTTCTGATCCATAGGCCATCTGAATCACCAGGCCACCACAGTTAGAATGATTTCAACTCAGTGAACACATTTGTTAGAATGTACTAAATACAGAAACTTCATTTTTCTTTTAATAGAATTGACTGTGCAAGCTGAAAAAGGTTCAACGTTCTTGTTTTACAAATGGAATATAATGTAATGTAAAAATGGAATCTAACCTCTCCCTTTGAATATTACAGTACATCCTTTTTTAACTGCGTGTCTAAAGAAGCTGCAACTTCTTTTTCATTAGTTATACCACAACATCTAAGAAATATAACTTATCCCTTGATACTGAGCAATAACAGACTGAACCTAATAAGACCAAATACTTCTATGCCTTAAAGGATGATAGACTTCCAAGCGTGCTGGCTAAAAAATCCACATTAAATATCTCAGGATTTTAATAATGTAGCTTTGGAGCACTTTTGAAGTGTCAGCCCTGTTGAACTATAAATGCGGATTACACTGCCTCAGAGTCAGACCGGCTGAGGTGTCAAACCTTTGATGCCGGATATCTCAAAGCTGCACTTCACCCAGATAAAACCTGGGTGGTAACCATGGAAACGACTTCTGGCAATCTACAATCTTGAAAATGACTTTTAATAACTACAGTAAAGAAAAGCCTCAGAAGGCTTTAAAGACTGATATGTTCGGATTAAGAAAGGCTTTATCTCATGCTCTGGTATTTTCCTCATGACTAGTGTAAAACCATTATTTTATTGGCTGGTTAGCATGCTACCTGCTTAGCATTCTAGGGAGTAATTTGGTAGCCCTTTTGCTGCAAGTGCACACTAGCAGGACTCAGGGTGAAGGCTGGCAGAAGTTACAAAGTCTTTATTAAGACTAGTACCTCTCCACTGTCAGATAAATCAATCAATGCCTAGATTGCAACTTGTAAAACTACTCCAGTCTACACTAGAACTAACTTAGTAAATCAAGACACTAGAATTAAAATCATTTAATGTAAGTCTTCCGACTAAAACCAATCAAGTTGAATCTAGATGAACTGGATAGAATAGTAAAATCACAGCAAAGTAGAAGTGAAACACATCAGCAGGAACTTCTGCAACAGTGTTGGAAGGAACTTAAATAAACACAAATGGTAGTTACTTTGATGATTCAATTTTATTAAACATAACAAAACAGCATCATCCGAGAGAGTCTTTTATGAGTAAAGATGGCTAAAGGACCTCATGTTTGCCAACAAATAATTGAGAAAATTATTGAAATATTTGAAAACAATGAACATCAAATGAATATTGGAAGGGATTTGCATATTTTTCCCTCTACTGTGCATAATGTAATTAAACAATTTAAGGAACTGGAAAGCCCAAGGGCTGAGTTTAATTCACAAATACAACTTAAACATTTACTAGGGTTGTCTGTCCAATTGTGTACTTATTCAATGATTTCTGAGACAGATGTCAGTAAAACTGTTGATCTACAACTAAACTCAGTGTTCTGTACATTTGCATTTGACTTTTATTTTATTGTAAACAGTATGAACCCGAGATAATTCATGTTTTGTCAGGCCAACAAGATGATCTCCAGTTTGCCAGCAAATGTGTGAGAACGTTATTTAAATATTTAAAAACAATGTTTCTCAAAGTGCGTGGACATCCCTGGAACATATGTCAACTCCAAAATCTCAGTGTCTTTTCTGCATTAATGCTGCTCTGCTGATGTGGTAGTGGTCTGTTAATTCATGTTTTATTGGTTAGAGGTGGATCAGAAACAGTGGTGCTGAGGGAGTTTTTAAACACTCACTGCACACTCTCATGGAGGCATCTTTCTTATTGCTCCACATTTTAGATGTAAAGTCAGAGACAATATCTAACCTGTTGTTGTATGTGTTAATCATTCTCTAATCCTTTATCAATGCTCATAGTACGCTGCCTACAGGGGATGCTGGTGGCTGGACATTTTTGGTTGCTGGATTATTTTCAGTCATACATTGACATTGAGTTGTTGTAAAATCTCCAGATGCATTGCTGTGTCTGATCCACTCATACCAGAATAAAACACAATACCACAATACAGCAGTGTTAGTGGTGGTTCTGTTGTGCTCCTGACCACCAGAGTACAGTATAAAAAGAACCAACAAAGTGTGTATGTTTCACTATTGTTATATTGGTAATAATGTGTTTATTTTCATAAGAATATGTTTTGTGAAGTTCTTTTTATCTGCAAAGCTATCTGCACTTTATTTATATTAGGCACACCCTTGTTAGCGCTGTCTTCTGCTTCCTGAGAGACACAGCTATAGGTTCACAGCAGAGATCACATAAGATTATTAGGAAGGCTGGCTCACATCTGCTCAACACTGTTTGACAGTACATTTCTTGATAGTGCTCAACACGCTGGTCAGTTTATTAATCCTGAAATGTTAATGACAGCAAATACACATATTAAAATAAAAAGATTAAAACTACTACAAAATAAGATATTATTAATACATAATCAAAGTTATTGTTTTCAGTCCTGCTTCAAATGTGACACAGTCAAATCCTGATGGTTTAAGTGTTTAAGGGTGATAAGACCGGAATTGCGTTTCTTAGTCTCTTCACTTATCAAATGTGTGCTCAAACTTTGTATAGATAGAAGGGCAAAACAATGGAGATTGAGTATTAAACAAAGAAACATGTTAATACAGAGTGGCTGAAAAGTGTCTTTTTGCCAGTTCTGGCCTTCAGGCAGCTCTGAAGTCTGAAGCTCAGCACTCGGTTTGATATTTCAGCACGGAGCTGAATCAGAACGAGTGTTATTTTAGAGAGTGGATATAAATAGTACAGTGTGAACGTACAGTACAGTCACAGCACTCTGCATTCAGCTCAGTACACACCATGAGGAAGAGCTGAGGTTCCCTGTTTCATTTTATTCGCTTAAATGCAAAATAAATCCCACATAACGTACACATAGTCAGTATTTTCCCAGTAATAGCCCAGATGCACGAGTTGTATGCTGCAATTGCGTAAATACAGTATCTATTAGCTGTGCTCATTTAAAGTATGGAACCTATAATTGGGATCACTATAAATATCAGTTTAATGAGTGTTGTGCAGCTGCCAGGTAGCTGCCTAGACATACACAGTAGGTGTTAATAAATGAGAAGTTCTAAAAATACATGAATACAAAAAAGCTTAGTGTTGGATTTATTATGTTGGCAGAAGGACAATATTTGAATGAGAATTTGCTGTTGGTTAGTTGCAGTCAGAGGGATCTGAGTGACATCCTGAAGAAATAAAGAGAAAGTGATAAAACAACAAGAAGAACAACAAGACTCATGAGGTAAAGCAAAATAGTAGTCTGATAGACAGAAAGGAAAACACTAACTCATTCAGGTAAGACAGACTACTGTGCATTGATGAGAGGATGCAGTACGATAATATAGGCACCACCAATCAAGCTAGAGCTAAACCTAGAAAGAGTCAAGTTAAAAATGAGTAAACAAACTGGAGACAAAATACAGATACCACCAGCCTTACAGTCCACTGTGTTAGACTTAATTGCTGGATGTGACTCATGGTCACTTGCATAGAGGTGGTTTAAAAAGACTTTTGTTGCTCAAAAAACATGGATCTGCATCCTGTCTTAAATCAGTTGTCATAAATTGGACAGCTCAACAAGTAACTTATTTTAACATCTGCAAACTAACAAACATGCAAATATAAAATTTCTGGTGTCAGCTGTCCACTTACGCTTTAACTGGCCAACCCTAGAATAATCACTTGATAAAAAAGGGCCTGGCAAGAAGGAGCAATGATCCGTCCAAACTTCTTTTAATGTTATTTCCATTGATGTCTTTATTAGTAGCATTTAATATCATAATAACAAGAGGAAGCCAGTACTATAGTACTATTAGTACTATTTTGTGTTCACAAAAAATCTCTGAAGGACACAGATTATCATGTAATTATCATTATTGACAAAATATCAGAAAATATTGAGATATTATTTTGTTTGTCAATATCGCACATCCCTGTTTGAGGAGGTCCAGAGGTTGTTTGGCAGCACAGAGTGCAAGACAGGGCCCAACCCCAGGCATGCGAGCTCACACAAGAGCACATTAGGACACTTAAGAGATGCCAGTTGGCATAATGCATGCCTCTGGAATGTGCGAGTAAACTAGATTACCTGGACTAAACCCACACACACACACACACACACACACACACACACACACTTGAAAACTTCAAACAGGTAGTGGCTGTTCCAGGTTGCTCCAGTGCTTGGATACACAGCAGCTCCTTTAAACCATTTAAAAACATCTTTATGAAAGTATGTCATGATGGTGTAGGATCATAAAAGCTAGAGGAGGAGCTACAAAATACTGACAAGTCACTCCTATTCATTGCAGTTAAGTACTTTCTATGACTGCATAATTATTTTATGTATTATAAATTGTAACAAAGAACATACTGGGATTTTTGGCTCCCAGTGTGTTTAAGGCTAGTTTTTAAACTGCTGCTCCTATTTTTTAAAACCCTACATGGATTAACACCACCATGCATTATAGATTGCTTCCCTTTATGTGCCCCCTTAGATTCAGCACTGCAGAATAGTTTATTGTACCAGAAGTTAACAAGAGATGGGGTGAAGCAGCTTTTTTGTGTTCATGCACTAAACAAAGGAACAATTCAAAGAGTAGAGATAAGACTCACAATCTTTGTTTAAAAAGCAGCCAAAGATATAAAGTACTTTCACAAATGTTGATGAGTTAAGCTCTATTTATCTACTACATATAGACAATTTGACTTCCCATAGCACATTAATTCATTAATTAATTTTCCTACCCACTTAATACTGGTCAGAGTAGCAAGAAAGCTGGTGCCTAGCTAGTGGCACAGGGCACAAGGCAGGGAACACCCAAGATAGTTGTAACTCTGTTGTAGGGCATAAACAGTCATGCACTCAGTCAAACTAAGATGAATTTACAAACATGAGTCAACATAACATGCATGTCATTGGAACGTGGGGCAATGCTGGAGTAGGCAGAGTAAACCCACATAGACAAAAGGAGGACAGGCAGGATTGAACCTCGGATCTCTGAGCTGTGAGTCAACAGCTCTAACTACTTCACCAAAAAAAAATTCAAAATTAATTGAACTTGAATTTGAATTAATTAATTTCGATTCAAACCTTAGATATTTACAAGGATTGTGTTATGCTCAATCTAAACCAAAAACACTCAATCCAAAATCTTAATACATAAAACCCCAATTCCAATGAAGCTGGGACGTTGTTTAAAACATAAATAAACACAGTTTGTCAATCCATCTACAAGTGCAAGTTAAAACTCTATTATGCACACTGAAAGCCATATATCAACAACACCCAGAAACACCGCCGGCATCTCTGGACTTGAACTCATCTGGGATGGACTGACACAAAGTGGAAAAGAAAAAGCATTTTAAATTGTTTTTGGAAATTATGGATAGAAGAAAAGGATTGTCAGGATTGTTATCAGCGCAGAGCTCTAAAGCCAGCGTCTCTGATGGTATGTGTGATGGGGGTGTGATGGGGGTATGTAGCTTGCACATCTGTTAAGGCATCATACTGAAATGCTGAAATGTACATATAGGTTTTAGAGAAACATATACCGCCATCCAAACAACATCTTTTTCAGTGATGTCCCTGTTTATTTCAGCAAGACAGTGCCAATCCACATTCTGCACGTGATACAACAGTGAGGCTTTGTAGCAAAAGTTTGGCGACTAGACTGACCTGCCTTCAGTCTAGACCTGTCTCCCACTGAAAATGGCACATTATAAAGCGCAAAATACGACATCGTAGATCCTGGACTGTTGAGCAACTGAAGTTGTACACCAAGCAAGAATGGAAAAGAATCCCACCTACAAAGCTACCACAATTAGTGTCCTCAGTTCCCAAATGCTTATTGGGTGTTATTAAAAGTAAAGGCCCCAACTTGTTTGGAACGTGTTGTAGGTATAATATTGAAAAGAAGAGGATCAGTCTGGTGTTGGTATACCGGTTGTGAGGGATATATACTTGGCACATGTTGGGCCCCTAAATATGGCATTGTTGATGACCTTTATGACTACAGTATATCAACTTCTATGTACCATGTCACAATGCCAAATCATCTTAAACTTGTTTCTTGAACATGACAATGAGTTCACTGTACTCACATGGCTTCCACATTAACCAGACTTCAGTCCAACCGGCCACCATTGGGATATGTGAGACAGTAGATATACATCATGGATATGCAACTGACAAATCTAAATCAACTGCAAGATGGTATGCTGACAATATGGACCAAAATGTCTGTGGAAGGTTTCCTAGACCTTGTTGAATCCATGCCACAAAGATTTAATGCAGTTCTGATTGCAAAAGCAGGTTCAACCCGATCCAGGTGTACCGAATAAAGTGACTAGTGAGTACATATAATATTTTTTTCTTGTTTTACCCTGACTTACCCTGGTGAGACCTGTAGTCATTTTGATGATCGATCCAGTCAGCCAAACCCTGCCAGTCCATCGGCAGAACTCAAACACGTTCACCATGGAGGTTGTCTACCATATTTGACCTCCACTCTATCTGAGTATGTGCTCTATAACTTCCTTCTTTCATGTGCAATCTGTTTCTTACTTCCATCCCTCTCGCTGCCTTTATTGGATAACCTTTTCATTATCAGATATCTTTATTCTTTTTCTATCGCCCCCACTGTGGTAAGTTCTGCCTCTTGTCATGTCTCTTCTTCATCCATACTTAAGCATCCATGGCTCTTTAAGTCTTCTATCCCTATATCTCTCTGTTCATCCTATGAGCAGAATCATTGATGTACCTAATGGACTAATGAGGTGAATAAAGCAGTGCTGTGCCAGTACAATGGAAATGTCAGGCGGTTTGCTGTAATTTGACTTTGAGAGACAGTAAAGGGCGTCTCTGCCACAGCTAGGCGTTTTTTCTTTTCACCTTTATCTAAATGTCACTCGTACTCGTTGGAGCAAGGCAATGGTGAGTGTGCTTGACTGACTTTAAGGGTCCGAGTTTGATAGTTTACCCTTACACTGAGACATCCCTGAAATCCATATGCTATTTCTTACCATCTGTCCACTTTTTAACAATGGCAAGAGCATTCCAAAAGCTTCCAGAAAGAAAAGCAATATTCACTCTCTAGTCACTGAACTGACCACTTTTTTTCTTCTTCTTGGCCACTTCTTGCTGGTCTTCACAGTCTGAGTTTCCGGCTCACGGCTCACAAGTCAGGACCTGTATGTTTGCTATTTTCTTGCTACTGTTTTAAAAACGTTTTAAAGTTTATAAACCTTCTTAGCTTCTTAGTCACTACGTTAAAGCTTTTAATGCTAATCATTTTCAGTGTACCTGTGTTTTTCTAAATGTACTCTCTTTCCTCTGAAAATGGTGACCATACCAGAACGAGCACTCCTCAAGCTCAGCACAGTGCTCAAGAAGATGGGCTGCCAGATCTCCTGGAGAAGCAGATGAAAGGAGCCATCTTTATTTGATTAGGGAGAAAAAGCTTGCTCCATGGTACAATGGCCACACACTAAAACAGGCAGCGTGAAAATTAGAACACAAGTGGCAGCACACTGCATTAGAAGTGTATAAAATCATATGGAGGGATGCTCTGAGTAAAAACATGCACTCAAGCTTAAGCTTCATATTACTCTCCCTTAACCTAGATTTCCTTTCTAGACAGTGTCTAACTAACTAATAATATAAATGAAACTGAATCCAATATATCACCCAACTGTACCAGCAATAAGTTTTTAAAATTATGTAATGACAAGACCAGCATAGGTGATAATAATGACTTATCCAGCAAAATAATCTAACTAAAATAATTTAATCCCATTTTTAAATATGAATTAACTGTGATGATTAAATCATCAAAGTCATCGTCATGTATAGTCGACCCCATACTAACATACTATCATAACGTTTTACTGGATAGACTAGAAAGTGTGGTAGGTGTCTATGTAATTAATTAATGCTTCAATAATGCATTGGTAAAATATGGTATTCCACATGGTTCAATATTGGGACCACTATTATTTACACTGTATAAGGTACCATTATGAGACATTATTTATATACATGGCATTGAATTTCTCTGCTATGCAGACAACAAACATCTGTATTTATCCAACAAACCCAAATAAACTAGCACAACCAGTAATATTGAAGATTGTGTAGATGATATAATAAAACTGCATGTCATGTCATGAGGTGTTACTTGTTAGCTCTAGGACTGCAAGAAACAAGTTCACAGTGCTAAACCTTACAATTTATGGGCAGCTCAGAGGTAAGAAACTTGGGTGCCACAATAAAGGTTAAGTAAAAATTCACAGGACACAGGGTAAGTCAAAAGACACAGGACACATTGTGGACAAAGGATGCTAACACCATTGTTGAAGTTCTTGGAATTTGGATATGTGGGATGCAACAGTGCTGTGTGAAATTTGTGGTTATGATATGGCATTCCTCGGACATCAGAAATGTCAATTCTATCTTCAGTTGTGACAAACAACATACTTTTGAACTTTCTGTTTTAAAAACTTTTAAACCACAACTATGTTCTTCTTTGATATGCTACATGCCCACATTACCATTGGAAAAACTTGACCCAATATGGTGTGGCTTTCAAGATGGTGAACTGAGCAAACCTGTGCTCCCTATAGGGCTGGAGAAAAAACAACAGGTCCAGTGAAATATTTTAAGACTGCCTTTAAAACCTTTTTACACATTAAACTAATCTCTTAGAGACATAAGAAGGACTAAAAAGTCTGAAATAGGTAATTGGTAGTCTTGTCATCCGTGTATCCTTCCATATTCCATCCCTTCAACCTTCCTGACAACTTCATCTCTGCTCGAAAGGGCCTTCACAATGACTCCTATAGGGCATTCATTTATTTTTATTTGCTTGTCCTTTAGAAGAATGATATCCCCCTCTTTCACGTTTAGTTTGTTGCTCTGCCCTTGGTGATAACTCTGGAGCATGTTGAGGTATTCTTTCTGCCATCTGGCCCAGAATGTGTCAGCAAGGGCTTGAACTCTCTTCCACTGATGTTCATACATGTCAGCCTCGGTGAAGTCCCCAGGTGGAGTAGGGATCTCATCAAACTTCTGGGTGAGTAAAGTCGAGGGAGTCAAGGGGGCCTGAGGAAACAGATACCAAGATCCTTGTATTGATAATAACTGTGACCTCTGCAGTTGACGTAATTGTCAGGACCTTGTGATTGGAGCAGGTTTTACTGCTTGTAAGAGAATTGAGCCTAGGATGTGACGTGAGATGTCTATCATACGCTCCCAGGTGCCACCCATGTGAGATGAGTGGGGAGTGTTGAACAAGCAGGGACACCTCTGTTTGTGGAGATAATCATTCACACTTGTCTTACCAGGCTTTGGATGATCCAGCTTCAATTCCTCGGAGGCACCAATGAAATTGGTTCCACAGTCTGACGACAACTCCTATGATTGCAAAAAAAACGACAAAGAGCACAGAACTAGATGAGCTCGGACTTGTATGTATGGCTCTTGTAGATATGCAAGTGAACAAGACTGCCCATCTCTTATTGTTAGCTTGACCACCTTTAGTGCAGAAAATGGGGGACCAGTCTGTAAGTGTTCAAGTCCAAGTTCGCTATAATTTACTGCTCTGTTCTGCCTCAAAGCTTTCTGCAGGTGACGCATTTGTGGATTACACTGCTGATTGATCTCTTATCACCAAGTATCCATAAGCCACTTGCTCTCACAGCTTCCTTAGTAAAGTGTCTAACGTGTTGAGCGGCTTCATGGTGATGTCAGGACATCACTTCATCATGTTACATTTTATTTCCTCCACATAAACTTCATGCTGGACATACCTGATGATTGTGTGCTCTGCTTGAGTTAAAGACTTACAAAGGTGTCAGCTGCTACAAACACTACCATCTCTGGCCTGAGATATTGAAGACTACATAAGTGATGGAAATGACAAGGGAACAAGGGAGTGACAAGGGAAGTCCATTATAAGAACCTTTCATAGCGTGATGAAACTTAGGCATCTCGAGCAGTATAAGGTTCTTATTGAGGAATGGTGAGCTCCAGAACACCAGCCAATTTGACCATACCCATGACAATCCATTGTGACCATCTTTGTGTGTGACCTTCAGGTAAGCTACTACAGCGATGGCCTTCACTGAAGCATCTGAGAACATCTGAGATGAAGGTGGCTTGTGAGTTGGAGAATGTAGTGTAGGTACCAGAAATGTGTAGATTTGTGAAATTTGTAGTGAATTGTGACATCTCCAATCATCATGCATGTTTTGGGCTTGCTGCTGGAAAGCTCTCTGAGAAGATATCTTGGTTGGAGACAATCTTGTTGAGCAGCAGATTTGAAAGGGCAAGCATGTTTTAGCTCTCTGCAAGACATCAATAGCCTCAGTTTCATGTATCGTCGACATGGAAGTCTTCTTTTCGATTAAGCTTCAAGCATCGGTTCCATAGTCACTTTCTGCCTACCTTACTACAATTCTTAGCCCATAGATTGCCACTTCTTACCAAAGACACCCTCATTCAATAGTCTATAAATATATTTGTGATTTGTGTAAAATTGATTTATTTAAATTATCTGCCATCCTCCAGCATACCCTCAAGGTCTTTTCCTGTATTTCTGAGTATTAGGGAGTTTAGGAGCGAGTTTTTCAAAGGAGCCACTGTCTTGCTCAGCAGGGTTATGAGACAATGTCCATTGTAAAAAAGCACTGTATAAATACATTTGAATTGAATTGAGGAGCACTATCTGCAATATTTTCTCATACTCCAGTCTGACTTTTTATAGTGAAAATATAATCAGCAAAAGCAGATGAAAAGGTTCCCCACACCATGGCACCTCTACTCATACTTAATGGTAATTAAGATTATTCATTGTTGTATCTCTCATAATTTATTCAAAAGCACCTATCTGGACCATTTTTTTTTCCTCAGTCCACACAACACTCAACCATATGATAATGAACTATATCAAATCAATGTGGAACTTTGATATTTTTTTCTTAAATCTGTCATTGATGATTTTCTTGGACAATAATTGCTTCTTATTGCTTCCTATCTTCTAGATTAAAAAACTACATTAGACAATCTTCTGGTTATTATTATTTATAAAAGAGCAATTAAAATAGGCCATATGTGAGTAAAACATACCTAATAGCCTGTAATACCTCCACAAGTATGAATAAAAGTGATTACATTTTGCATAGACTGGACAAGTTTCAGAAAGAAGCCTCCACTACACTTTTGTGGATGCATTCTCTGGTATCATTCAGGTAGTCCCACAGATATTCATATCTGGATTCGCATATGGGGATTTTGCAATCATATTTGCAGCCCTATGATTGTGAGAATTGTTACCTTGGAATACAGGGATAATAATGTTATGGTATCACAAAAATGAGTACACCCCTCACATTTTTGTAGCTACACTATAATATATTCTTATGTTAATTAGTCAGTCTACAGTTTGTATAACACTGTAAATGTGCTGTGCACTCAAAATAACTCACAGCCAATAATATCTAAACTGTCAAAAAAACTGAGTACACCACTAAGTGAAAATGGCCAAATTGTGCAGAATTAACCATTTCCCTCCCAGGTATTATGTGACTCATTAGTGTTAGACACAGGACAGAAACAAAATGGAAAATTAAATATCTGAATACCCCAACAAGTAATGGATGAGGGGCCTATCTTTTTTCCATTTTTAAAAAAGTTATATTGTACCATGGGCAAGTTTTCCCAAGGGGAAGGTGGTCACCTAGCATATCACAGAAGACCATAATCATCTCTGAAAGGAATTACAAGTCAGATTTGTAATATCTCTTTTGGTTCAAAAGTTATCAACACAGAAATGTATTTTGTTGAAACATTTGTTGTTTGTCACTGAAGATGGAATTGATGACTCTGATGTCCAAAAAATGCAGTTGCCATATCATATTAACAGACACCCAGAAAGACCACCAGGTTCACACAGCACTGTTGCATCCCTTATAGGCAAATTCAGAAGAAACAGGACCGTGGACAACGAGCCACATAGTAATCCGAAGACCGACAAATTAAAGTTAACAATGGTTTTGGCAAAAAGTAAATGATGCAGCACCTGATGTGTCCTGTGTCATTTGATTCACCCTGTATATATGGCACACAGAAAAAAGCTAAAGACATTTGATACTGGATCAGAACTATTTGATACGATGACATTTACAATTTGAAACTTTATATTTTGTGAAACTATATTAAAGTTATGATACAGTCTGAAAAATTGTTATATGATGTACAGCATACCTAGGCCAGGAATTAACCTGGGACCTATGAAATGTGAAGCAACAGCATAATCCACTACACCAACGTGCTGCTCTTACAATTTTAAACTGCAATGCAAAGCAAATTAAACAAAAGGAAAATATGATGTTTTACCCCTGCTTATTCTGGTCAGGTTAATGATTGAAGATCCAGAGCTGGAATTCACTGGAGGCTGGCGGAAGTTATGGACTGACCTCCTGCTTAATCATGTGCCAAATGAATTCCTGGGATGTATCAGGATGTTTGGTTTTTATATAGGTATTTAAAAGTTTGTGGGCAACCAAAAAAGAGGTTAGGCTTCGTTGAAAGGTTGAACTCGTCACGCTGAGTCAGTGAGGTCTCTAGCAAAACCTATTCCACTGTCACTACTGTGCATCTTTATGCTGTGAGTTGTCTGTATGTCTGTAAGTGTTTCCAGCACATACGTTTTGCCACAGTTTAAACAGATAGAGAGGAAGGTAGGTAGGTAAGTATTGGTGTTTCCTTGTATACAATTACTGTTCAACAAGTAACACTTACAGTCATTATATAATCACGTTCCTATGATTTTAAAGGCAAACTTTGCATCTTGCATTTGGAAAACATTATTGCACTTCTCCACACTGTGTTCTGTGAAATGAACGACACTTTAGAGAAATCCTGTAAACATGTAGTCATTATTGGTCACATCATGCTTTAGCATTCTCAGTGGGAGCTCATTACTAAGGAACAAGAATGAAGCCAATAAGAAGAATTCAACCCTGCAGGACAATTAATCAGGCTGTTAGAATGACAGCTACAGGGATAAAATCTCTCTTCATGTAGCGCATAATATTTTGGCGTCGGGGTTAAAGAATCAGACCTTGAGTGAACAGGTTTGCTCATTCATGCTCTTTATTATAACCACAGCACAGGCAACAATAATAAAACAACCCCCCCCCCAAAATTGTGACCCACTGAACGCCCAAAAAAACCACACAACCAAGTGGAGTGGAGAGTTGAACCTCTCTACCAGGTTATCACTTTGTGGGTTCAGCACTGTGGTCTGAGTTTTTCGGATTCCAAACCGTGCACACAACTCCTCGACGACCTGGGGTGCACTCTGGTCATCCAATGCATACACCTCCGGCCACTTGGTAAAGTAATCCAAGGCGACGATGACATGGACCCCCCAGGATCCATTCAATAAGATTGCTAGACTGTGTAGTCTGCATCGGCATGTAAATTTGTGTGGTGCATGCATAACAACAATGCACAAACAACTCTACATCGCTGTGACAGCCGGCCCAGTAGAACCGCTTAATGACGAACTGCTAAAATCCTTAGCCAATTGACAAAGGCCATATTCTCCTTAGCGTCTTTGTCCATTGCAACCTGTCAGTATCCACAAAGCAGATCTAAAAAACTAAACCATCCAAAGCATCATCGATATGCAAGATTGCTTAAGAGTCCGGATTGGTGACCAAAATAAGCAGCATCGATGCTTGTAGCTGGACCTTGTAGCACTCCCAAGTGCTGTTGCCATTGTATCTTGGCAGTCACAGCCAGGAATTTTGCGTTACAAGGAATCTTCTGGTGTCATTGCATGCATTGCTGGCAGCCTGCAGGCAGGCCTGGGTAGGTGTAAAGCTCATTACCCTGCTCCTGATCATGCCAGTCCAGCCTGACGGCAGTATATATCTTCCTGCATCCGCTGCTCCATCACATCGACCAGGTCCTCCAACCCCTTTGACTGTGTTTCCTGGAGTTAGGATGGTCCACTCCTGGCTGTGATCAACACTGTAATCACATCCAATCTGCAGGCTTCCTTAAACATTTGTTTTTCAGTCATATGTGAATTATTGTATGGAAGCTGGATGTTAAACCAAATATGGTCAAATTATCATGTCACAAATTGATTTATAGTACTAGAAACAAGCATATGTTTTATACATCATACATCATACATCACCATGAGACAGGGTCAAATGCTAACCACATTAAATATGTGAAAGCACGTATCAGAAGAAAGCTGGTCCCGTTCTGCTTCTGTACAGGGCATATTGTTGACAGAAGCACACATGCAAATGAATGTATAGGTTAATGTAGATGTTTTAACATCACAGTATCATGTATCTGCAAAATTGTAGTTGCATAACTGGAGAACTTTGCCTTTATGTTGGTGAATTGTTTCATATAATCGGAAGTGATAGCTTCTTAAGAAATAGGGAAAAGATTAAAAAGTCATGCCAAGTCACTCAACAAAACTGCAAGCTTTCACTTTATATCCTGTAAGTGCGCTTTAAAGATTATTAGATATATCAGTGTATGGCAGTTCGCCCACTGGGTAAATCGTCTCACTTTAGTGCTCACATAAAATAAGCAGAGCATACAGATGCTGATTCAGGAAGGCTGGTTACACCACTACTGATGAGTACACTATAAAGCAATATTGCTCAACAAAGTGGTGTGGAAAAATTATGAATGAGTTGAATATGAAAAAATCAATAGTCCAGGCAAATTCTGTCAAGTCTGTTGTTTATCAGCTGATCCTTCCATCCAGTGTTAAAAATGATCATCCAGTCTTCAAATTTGCTGACTTTTCGTAAAGTGACATTAGACATAAAACAAACAAAAGTGAAACATTGCCTTTTTAGATATTTTCATGACGGCTGTACACCACCAAAGTACAAAGACTTTCATATGGTCATAGGTATACTTGTTAGGACCAAAAGTCTCCACCATGACGCAACGTGGAATTTAACTTCTTTAACTGCTTATATTTCTTTCTTTTTTGTTTTTAAAAACCAAAAGTAAAAAAAGACCAAAGAGTCAAAATGCTTTAGGTTACTTAGTTTAAGGTTACATTCATGTACAAACGTAATCAAGGTCAGTATTTATTAAGCGCATACTCACCCTACGTTTGGTTGGCTTGTACTGTGCCATATCACCATTGCCCCTTCTTCTTTCCCCTGTTGGCCTGCCCTCACATTCTGACATTGTGCTTAAAGGTTCTGTTCTGTAAAATGCCCCAGACATGCTTATGTCACTTGTTACTTTGTATGTCAAAGCAGACTTGAATTCCTTCTATATATATATATATAAAACGTAAAATAATCAGTCTACAGCTAACAGTATAACAGTGTAAACTGCTCATGTCTAGAGACATGCTTGGCCAGTCCAGCATATTTACACTCAGTTTGTTTAGAAAGGCAGTGGTCATCTTGGAGATGTTTTCTTGGGTGTTGTTGTTATTATGTTGAAATACTGTAGGGGCAGGATCATGCTCTGCTTCAGTATGTCACAGTACATGTTGGCATGCAAGGTTCCCTCCATGAACTGTACCAACAGCAAGCAGCACTCATGCAGCCCTACACTATGACATTCCCACTACTATGCTTGACTGTAATACACTTGTCTTTATACTCCTCACCTGGTTGTTGCCACACCATCTGAACCAAATAAGTTTATCTTGGTCTCATCAAACCATAGGACAAGTTTCCAGTAACCCATGTCCTTAGACTGTTTGGCTTTGTTGTGTATCATCTTTAGAAGATCCTTCATTCTGGGATGACAGTCCTGCATATAATCTTAGCACTGACAGGCTAATTTCCCACCTTATAACCTCTGCAGCAATGTTAACACAGAAATCACACTTTGATACAATGTAAAGTAGTCAGTTTACAGCTTGTATAACAGCGTAAATTAGCTGTGCCCTCAAAATAATTCAACACAGCCATTAATGTCTAAACCACTGCCAACAAAAGTGACTACACCCTTAAGTGAAAATGCACTCAAACATCTATTTTTAAAAGCCAACCTCTGGATATGATGCCGAGCACATGCACTCAACTTCTTTGGTCAACCATGCTGAGGCCTGTTCTAAGTGAAACCTGTCCTGTTAAACTGCTTGGTCTTAGCCACCGTGCTGCAGCTCAATTTCAGGATTCTGGCAATCTTCTTATAGTCTAGGTCATCTTTAGAGCAAAAATTCTTTAGAGCATCTTTATGTAGAGCAAAAATATTTTTTTCAGATCTTCAGAGAGTTATTTGCCATGATGTACCATGTTGAACTTCCAGTGACCAGTATGAGAATGTGAGACTAACAACACTAAATTTAACACACCCGCTCCCTATTCACTCTCGCAACCTTGTAACACTAACGAGTCGCATGATATTGTGGAGGGAAAATGGCTAATTGGGCACAGTTTGGCTATTTTCACTCAGGGGTGTACTCACTTCCTCAAAGTTATTTTGAAGGCAGAGCAAATACACTGTAATACAAGTTGTAGACTGACTACTTTACATTGCATCAACATGACGTACCTTCAAAGTTGTTCCATGAAAAGTTATAATAAAACAGTTACAGAAATGTGAGGGGTGTACTCACCTTTGTGAGATACAGTACATCTTATTGATAATGCAGAACAGTGACGTTTGACCACTCTTTCTTGTAAGTATAATTTACTATTGGTAATGCACTGAAGGAATATAAAGGTGCTGCTAATAACATTAACTGCAGTTCTCGCTGTACTGAGAAATGGGGTATTTTTTTAGTACACGTACTAAATGAATTCGATTGTACAGTATATAAAATGCACCATTTTGCCAAAATATTGAAGGCTATTGTTATTTCCCTTCAATTAAGTGCATTCACAACTACTCTGCCAATTTTCACGTTAAGCTCATCTAACAGTGCAGTTTTTCAGCACTGTTAAAGAGAGAATACCCAGATATTCCCAAAGTCTGTGATAAAAGTCTTGTCATGCAAAATAAATTTGAGGTTTAAAACTCAATTAAACGGCTTAATTTTAGGAACTAACTGAGGACAGGTCATTTTAAAGACAAGTGGAGTGTTCGTAATGTTAAAATTACAAAATGAATAAACATCACATCTTTTCAGTAGTTTTGGTTTAATAGCTGTTATGGGAAGTCAGCATTTGTTTCTTCATTCCACTTGTTGTTTTTTTTCCAAATAAAATTAAAAATAATATCACTATATAACAATAATAACACTATATAGTCAAACATTTGCAGACACTCAAAAATGGAAGCTGTTCGCACACTTTTGAGAAGGATTTCTCGTATCTTTTAGCATGACTGTGAAATTGGAGAATGATTCCTGGCTCTCTTCATTATAATTAATGTAAAAAGGTGTCTGATGAAGTTAATGCCAGGAGTAAACCAGACAACTTCAGTATTATGATTATCAAACAGTTTCTACAGGGAAGGGCAGTATTAAATATTCTACACTAATGATTATTGTGAAAATTCTTACGATACACTCTGTATACCATTTAGAGGGATTTTGTCTCTGAATTCTGATGTCAGCTTTAGAAGAAGGCTTTATAAATGTCTTTATTTTTGACAAATGCAAACATAATGTGTCATTCACATCTCCTATAATCCAATAATTCCATTCACTGCCCCAGGGTGCACATAGAAAATGAAAGACTGCTAAAGTGAATTAAGACTAAAGGCTGTACATCAAACATCCCTTTGTGTAAAGTTTCTGATGTCCAAAAGATGCCAACATCTAATGGTAATTGACCTGTATCCAATAGTAACCACTGTGACCTTCTATTGACTAAACCTGACCCCACTGCCAACAGAGTTAGTGTCAAATGACTGGGATTGTCTGATAAAACTGGAAAAGCCTGAATGTGGGACACCATGAAAGATTTGCAAACACATTTGATTGCATTTATGCACCACAGCATTCACTCAGCATGTTTGTTTGTTGCTGTTATTTAATTCAGAGTTTCCTAATTTCACCCTTGCTGTGCAGTGTTTTTATAACCTTTTTTTGCGTTCTGTTTACTGTTACATCTTATTTATGCTCTAAATTGATAATATAAGAAAGATTACCAACAACTGCTTGTGATTTCTTTAAACCTACACCTAAAGCTACGTACACCTCTTTCCTCTTATCCATAGTGAAGTAAATGATAGTGATCAAAGTGTCATCCAACTTGAAGAATCCATTACCAATTTGTTTGTGTTAATAATTTATGCTCTGAGCTAACAAAAATTAAGCATGCTCTAAGGAGCAAGAGTGTCTCACAGAAGTCAGTGTTGGACACAGTAACATTTTTAATGCATATACCCACTAGGTTCAGTGTTAGTTACCATTGATATGTTGATGACAAACAGTTGTATACTGTATATCAGTAAAACAATGTTACTTCATTGCCCCCAGCTATGGAATAACATCACTGATATCATTTGAGATTTATAAATATTTCCACACTTTTCTTCCTGTATTGTCCTGTACTGCCTGTGCATCCTTGCCTATAGACTAAAGGCAAAGTGCAGGTCATACACTCACTACATAGAGTACACATTTGTAGAGACCTTGTGGAGATATTGTGCCACTGTTTTTCAGGATTTCATGTGATCTTTGTGGCTGTGTTTCCTTCTGGTGCTATAACTGAGTTAAACTTAAATAATTCCAAGATATATTTGCTATCTGTTGCAATAAATGCTCTATTTTATGTTATATTTATTATTTTATTTATTATATATGTTATTTTATTATATTATCTTTATAAAATTTACTGTCATTTACTACATAATATAATATTTAATATATTTTATTTAGAATTAAATTCTTACATCGATAGCACGGTTCGGTGCTGAATCAAAGCAAGAAGATTCGAGTTCAGTCCCAGAGTGGAGCAGCCTGGGTCCTTCCTGTGTGGAGTCTGCATGTCCTCCACGTGTGGGTTTACTCCAGGTACTCCGGTTTCCTCCCACAGTCCAAAGGCATGCATGTTAGATTAACTGGTGTCTCTAGAGTGGTCTTGTGTGTGACTGTGTGCGTGACTGTATGTGTGTGTCCTACGTTGGATTGTGTCCAGAGTTGCAGGCCAGCCCGTGACCCCCTGTGGATTAAGCCGGAGATAATGGATGGACATATTACATGTAAACTTCTCAAAGGTTGAGTCCCATTTTGGATGCTTGGTCTCCCCAAGTCGTTCTTCTTCAATACAGTTAGAGAGTTTACCTAGGCACTGCCTGCCTTGTAAATGCTGTTTTGACATGACACTTTATTGTAAATGCATCTATGCTATGAAATGCGCTATATAAGCAGGTTTGACAGCATAATTGCATTATATAATCACTAAGTATGTTTCTACTTCAACATATATTTTTAACTTTAGTTTAAGCATTTGTTTAACCATTAATGTAATGGTCAGATTTTGGGGTTAAGTGCAAGCAGAGATGTAAGGTGTGTGGGTGAAGCATTCCGGTTGGTTAGATATTGTGGCTAGAGAGGAATGTGTCACTCTCTAGGGAAGCTGATGTTCTGGGTAAAGACTAGAGCTTCTTCAAAAACACTTTGAAGTGCAGCCCAAAACAATCTTCTGAAATCCATGTGTTCGTGGTGGAACAGTGAGGGTGGATATATAATAGTCAGCAAAAATAGGTGAAAACTCATATTTTAATAATAGTCCAGAATGTTTAACAGGGGGAAGAAATGTGGTTTAACGTACCATAAAAACAACCCAGAAATATCCTATTAAACTTCCCTCAAGCATTATTAACCATAACTACTGTCTAACTACTCTGTTTTGGTGCATTAAGCTGAGTTAAGATCTTCCTTATAATGGGTTTATAATGAGAGTGTGTAACGTGAATCTCCCTGATTTATGTTGGCACATGGGTGGAGACAATTTCTGTGTGTTGAGAAAATTTTAAAATAAATTTCCTTAACTATGACCTGGGTACTGAATAGAGAAAAAAGGTTCCTCGTACCAGTAGTACACACATTAACTAAATTAAATAAGCATACAGAGAGGACCGAAAGTCTGGTACCACCAGTGAAAATGCTTTTACTTTGTATTTTTTGTATTCAAATGTAATAAAATGTTCTGCATTACAATCATATAACTGCAAAATAGCACATGGAAGTTGATTTTCTGAAAAATAAAACAACATAAATATCCAAATTTGTTAGTATTTAGTATACTATCCTCAAGATGGTAAATATACCACAAGCAATATCAGATTTCACAACATTCCAAATGTCATCTGAGTGGCAGTTCCAAGGATTCCTGAATCGATCCTGCCCCTGCTTGGACTTTGCAGTCTTGGTTTACTCTGGGTACTCTCACATTCCAAAGACACACATTAGGGTAATTGATTCCTCTAAATTGGTCCAGTGTCAATGTGTCTGAAGTTAAATTTCCCATTAATTACAAAATAATTGTTGCAACATATACAGTTCTACACGGCCTGGCCCCACATTATCTGAGTGAACTATTAAGAGTCTTACAATCCAGCTCATCTGTTTCATTTGCAAGGTAAAGGATTTCATTTAGTTCCTAGAACTAAAAAACTCATAGCATGGGGAAAAAGTTTTATCATACATGACCCCCAACTATGGGGTAAACCCCCACTTTAATTTCAGATTGAGATACTCCACATTTTTAAGTGTGTGTTATGCTGTTCTATTTGATATTTTATTTATCTGTTATTGGTTATTTAATATTACTATTAATACTATTACATCTAAGCCACAGACGGAGGATGGGTCACTTTTTGAGTCTGGAAAATGCTTTGCAAACAATGTTCCATTGTAAAAAATGCTATATAATTAAATCTGACTTCACCTGTCATGCAATCTGCCAGCAGTCACTGGTCCTGATAAAATATTAACAAAACATTATTTCATTATTAGGAGACTCTGTGAGAAAGTTCATGACAGTCAGTGCCTCCTGATCTTCTTTGGTCTTGAATTAGTTGTTGCAATGCTTGTGTGTTTTGGTGAAAAAAATGCACAGTATAAAATCAAAGTAAATGCAAATTGCAAAAACCTAGTGCTAGCTGGCATTTTAACCCAATGCCTGGTATATATGTAAAAAATTATGTATTATTAGCATAAATATTATTAGCATTATTAGCATATAATACATTAGCATGTATTATATAAACAATAACGCTAATAAAGTTATTTTTTTACTTTACTTTATACTTTTCACTTAATGTTCATTATTATTATTATCATTATTGTATTATTGTATAGTGTGTGTGTATATATA